>JAKCPI010002610.1:0-52316 GCA_023213315.1 Euborellia annulipes
TATATTTAAGTTCGGTATCTTCATGGGACGTGACACGAAGCTTTTGAACAAAATCGGCCTAATTTTTCTCAAAATTCGCTCTAACGATTTTGATTAAAATTCATAAATCATTTATTTTTTTAGTGGTTCTTTAAATTGTATATTCCCGAGTCAAAACATAAATTTTTATTTAAACCTCATAGTCTTCAATGAGGGTTTTGAGTTTTTAAAGTAGAATTACTTTCTGAGTGGCAAATAAAACATCAAAGGAATTGAGACTTCTGAGGGTTAAAACTAGAATTTGTTTTTTTGACTCGGGTTCTCATTTTGCTCTCAAAATTGTTTGAAGCACACTTTACTCTTGCACTTCATAGGAAAGATAAGAGAAATGGTTGCCATGGTAACAAAATATAAATATTTTTCCATGTTTATAAATTTTACATCTTGAATTTTAATATATCGGCGGAAACTAAATATGTCTCGACACAAAAAATATTTGGCGTGACAAGCACAGAACATAACTTTCTCTTACCAATGATAAGAGAAAGTTGTGTGCTGTGCCCAAGGACGGATTAATGCAATTTGTCGGTGGAGGCCTTTGTTTTTTTTTTTATTTAGGGTCTTTTTCGGCATTCAAAGAAATTTTAGTAAATTTTCTTAATAATTAAAAATTTCTATAATAAAACTAATAGATAGATATTTTTGAATTAGTAGACTATTTAAAAAACACTTGTGAATAACAAATATACCAGTATATTGAAAACTGGCTTTAAATAATTTTTTTTTTAATTTTCATATTTTATTAAAGTCACGTAGCGCCCTTGTCATCTTTAGTATATATAAAAAAACTAAACAAAAAAAAAACAACTGATTATTTGTTAATTGCAATTTTTTTTTTTTTTTTTTTTTTTCAAATGAAAATTCAAAATTCTTTATTACGCTTTCATTTTATTTATACATGAAAATAAATTAAGCATTAATGAATGTATATTTTGAACATGGGCTTTTTATTCTACTTGTTAGGCTATATAAAGAGTTAAAATTCAATTAATTAAATGAGAGGAAAATTTCAAAAATGAATGCATTTTTTTTTTTTAAATAAAAGAGAACAACCCTAAATATACACTAATATAATAAAACTAGCAGCGAAACCTGCATTAAGAGACCACCCACCTAGCCTCGCCCACCATTATAATAACTGTTACATGTTTTTTTTGAAATCATAATTTTGCCCTTGCAACTACCTATTAGAGTTTTATGTTGCTAGTAATTTGATATTTATTAATTAATATCTATCATAGGTATAGCCACGGGGGGGGGGGGGTTAGTGGATCAAACTCCCGTCCTAAGGGACACTAAGCAATGACAAGTTATTTAAGCTAATACAAAAAATTTAATAATTTGCCCTAGAACTGGAATTGTATTGTATTTTAAAAAAGAAAAGTATTTCCTGGTGTTTTTTTTTTCTCTAGTATTACTAATTTTATCAGTAGATTAGTTGAATCTTACTTATCATGTGAATTGTTGTAATATTTTCCTTGTAGTAATTTTTTAAAATATCTATCGTACTTTGAAAATTGATTTATTTCATTAGGCTTTTTATACTGCCTCATTACTGGGGGGATCCCCAGTCTTGAAACCCCCATCAAAAATTTCTGGCTACGCCTCTGATAACTATATTTTTTAAAGCATAAAACCCTCATAATCTAATAAAATTCCTCCGGTTCCTTGGTGTATTGTGTATAGGGCTGTGCAAAATAATCGACTATTTATTATTTTCTTAAAAAATAATCGATTATTAAAAAAATATATATAATCGATTACACGATTATCTGTAAAAAAGCGGGGAAAATTTATTATAAAAAAATTAAATCTATTTATGGGAAAAATAATCGATTATGAAAAAATTATTATTATTATTTTTCCATAATCGATTATGAAAAAATAATAGATTATTTTCCATAATCGAAAGCTCTAAATCCATTCGCCGATTTTGGTCTCAGGTTGGTAGAATAGTGAGAAGCCCTTAAATTCTCTAATCCCTTGATCCGACTAGAGGTTCACCCTGGTTGACCAAGCTCTTTCTTTCATATTTATAATTTCTATATTTTTCAATTTTTGAGAAATTCAAATTGTAATTTGGTTGTGGAATTTAAATCCTACTCTGCTTCTTTCTGTACTGGAATCATACGGTCCTTTTTTATATTACATGTAGTGTGATTATAATTTTTTTTAAATAATCCATATCCTTTTCCCATAATGTTGGGTCAACTACTTCCTTTGCTGTGTCTGATTAGGTCCTCTCTATATTTTATTCTGCCGACTCACCTCCGGAGGTGACTCTTATTAATTTTAAATTATTAAAAAAAAAAAGAGTTTTAAAATATTTTTTGGTGGATTTTCTTAAGTCACAGCTAAAATGAAAGTGTTTGTATAAAATGCTATTTTTAAAACTAGTAATTTCCTGTAATAATAACAAGAATAACACAAAAGTAACTTTTTTTTCTCTTAAGTTAAAATTTATTACTTCTGATCCCAAGAGGATTTTTTCCTCATTTGTCAACTCATTATTTCTCTCTTTTTTTTCTTCTTTTTTTAAATCATTTCGAGATAATTTTTTTTTTTTAAAGGAATTCAAAAATATTTTGGTGCGATAATGGATAATACTTGAGAGCTTTTTAGAGCTGTCGATATTTTTTATATAAAAATAACCCCAAGGGTATTGTTATCCGTCTTTTATCATCGTGGTAAATGTTAAAAATAACAAATAGTACTCGTAGTATCTATTTAGTTTATCATCATTTGGGAAATGATTGAATGATAAACCTACAAACATTTTTTATTCGGGTGAAAAAAAAAAAAAGTAATTTATTTCGATGTACTTCAAATCAATCCAGGTGGGAGCACCGTCCTGGTTGGAAAACTTTTCTGGATTCCTATTTGCTTAAATTCTTACATTGAATTATATTCACTTTATTATTATTGTTTCAGATCGGCGGTCTACCCTTGACATTGCGAGGGATGAATAACAGCAGTGTCGTCTTGGTGAGCTTCTTTTTCTTTTGTAGAATTTGAAAAAGCGATTTATTCTCTTAATTACTCTGAGGTCCTCTAGAGTGAATCAATGTTAAATCTCCCTAAAAATTAACATGGCTGCTAGACAGGCGCTGATCCATGGGAGAGCCATTCAGCCGATAAATCTCTTCCCCCAAAAATTATTCTTGCATAAATAGTTCCCTGGATCCGCCACAGCGAACTCCAGTGGTCCAATAAGGGATTTCCTTCTTCTTGAACTCTATTAAATATTTGTTTTTTTTTTTAATATGCTTTTTAATAATTAAATTCTCATCTTTTTATAGAAAAATAAATAACACTAGGTTAAGTTTCGAAATATTTTTATTTTTAGCTAGTGCTAATCTAAAAATAAAAACCTTTTGAAACATAACCTCGTGTTATTTATTTATCTATAAAAATATGAGAATTTAATTACATTTAAGAATGTTTCAACTAGTGCCGACGCTGAATTCTTCGAATGGTCTTTATTTATTTTAATATCAAAGACATTCATAACATATCTAAGGATTTATTTTCTACGATTCCTCATGTAAATACATCACAAAATGGTCTTTTTTTAACCCCGAGTGATGAAATTACTTCATAAGTCGAGCTTATTTATGTTTGTCTATGTATAAATTCTCTGGTGTTTTGTTACTGGAAGGTAGGCAACATAAATAACTAAGAATTTTTCGATACACTGTTAAATCTCCCTGCTACGTGGCCAGGGCCGGAACTAGGAGATCTTTAGGGGGGCAAAATTTAATTTGCCGCCCCCTGATATCTGCCGCCCGGGGCACACGCACCCACTGCCCCCCTAGATCCGGCCCTGTACGAGGTCCAGCCAGAGATCTCCGTCCTTTGGAGCTCCATTATATATTTTTTATTTAATTTTTTTGATAAAACAATTACCATCTTTAAAGATGAGTCATAAATCTCTTTTGGAATATTTTCCATTTTTCCCCTCATTCTTCAACATGCTTTTTACTTAATTGATGGTTTATATATTGATATAATTTATATACACCCCTACTAACTAATCCTCTAATTCTCCAGGGTCCCAGAAATCTTTATTATTATTATTATAGATTGATATCTATAGATTTTTTCTCTTCCATAATTTTATTTTAATTGCATAAATTAATTATTTATGAGAAGTAAAGAAGAGATGCGAAAGTGTGAGTAAGAGAGAATTCAAAATCGAATAAATGCTTAAACAAACATAGCAATTGGGCTGTGTCACCCTTATGAACTCAGCCACCCCGTCAGGGGGTGCATTCTCCTAAACGAATTCATTTACTTCTATTTACATAAGTCAAAACACGCCCGACGAATCCAATTAGACGTTCCATATAATGAAAAAAAAAAAACCGCCATAACTATTTCATGCCAAGTATAAAATTCACGGGAAAACTTTGTTTAAATAAAGCCAATCAAACAAGTAGGGCAAAAGTGAAATAGATATTTATAACAAGAACCAGGGGGATGATTCCAATTTAGGTCCAACAAGTTAAGTTTAAATTAAATTACGAATTATTGCATTCACCAATGGCGACTAAAAGTTTTAATAATAGATTCGAGAGTAAATTTGCTTTAAAAGTTAATAAAATTTCGTAACCCTTTTAAATTCACCTTTGAAAATAATAATAATAATAATAATGAAGTTAGTAAAAATATTAAATCATAAAATTGAACTTAAATTATTTATTTAACAAAGTATGTTAAATTATTTGTTTTATTTATATAAAATACAATGCTCTGAGGAAATTTTCCTCAAAACAAAAAATACAGTGTGATGACGTATCTTTTCTTACAATATTTTATTAAATGGATAAATAAAATAAAAACAATTTTATTCCTTCTAAAAGAAAAACAAAAGAAAGAAGAAATTTATTATCTACCAGTAGATTCTTCTTAAGAAAATTTTGTTTTTGATCTATGAAAGATAATTTGATAGACCTAATAATGCGCTGTATCCAGGTCTCATCCCATCAAAATCCATGGTTTCACTTCAAGTGGAAAAGAGTTGGTAAATGCTCTGGACATTAATCAAATTAGCGTAGAGGTAGAGATTTGGCTTCTTGTGTTTCGGGGCAGGTGTTCAGGGGCTTTTCATCCCGGGAGTTTTTCTAAATTATATTAACAATCAAAATTAATTTAGAAATCGGGTAAATTGGTCCAGATAAATAAAAAACTACACTTAAGAGAAAAGAAATTGTTCAAATCTGTTGAGTCTAGTCTATAGCCGCCTTTTTCTTGTTCCCATATGACGTCACTGCGCAAAGGAATCCAAATTTATTGGACAGCAATGAAATTTTCATGCACAGAAGGACAAATTTTTTATGAATGAAAAAATTTTAGAATAATCTATTTAAATTAAATCTTTTTTTAATGTCTTTACAAATTTAATCGATAGCCATCCATACGCTCAAAAACTTGCATGGCATCAATCCTGGTGGTGTCTTCAATCATCCGGTTCAAAATCCCCATCATAAATTATGAATGAGATGATTCTCACCCATAAATTTATATAATAGTAAAACCACTCCTTTTTTCCATTATTAAATAACATAATCAAAAGACTATATAAGGTAGAATTCTACTTTTCCTTATTCAAGAAAACAAGAGAATTCACCTAATTGATCTTTGAAGGTGACTCATATAAATTAAAACCTGATATAATAGCTTTCGCTTTGGACTACAATGAATATTATTATTTGAATAAATCTATTGTCATCATCATAATGGATTTGTGCTTTCTATGCTTCTGTTATACGGAGAGAATTTGTATATATATTATATATATGACAAAGGGCAAGATGAATAGATGAAAACGGGAAGGTCGATAATCGACTGTACAACATCTTTAGATTCAAATTTACGAAGAACAAGCTAATGAGAGACGAAGAGGAAAAAATTTATGTTCAACGAAGAACAGCACAACATCTCTTAATTAACATTTATTCCAAATAATTTAAGATGATATTAAGTCATTAAAAGGTACGAATAAAATAATATAATTTCCTAAGATGAAGATTGACTTTGAAAGTTAAAAAAAAAGATGATTGAATTAATTTTTGAGTTTGTTGAGATTGGATCTGTTTACTGGAAGATAGGCAACCCAAACGGCTAACCAATACATTTGAGGGACCACCTGATTATATATTGGTTAATTATATTTTTAAACGGTCATAAACGATCCTTTATACGGTATACAAAACGAAGAGAGCAATGACTGTAGTAGAGGATTAAGAGAACAAATAATAAAAAATCTGGTGTGACTGGCGCACAGCACACCACTTTCTCTTACCCTTCGGTAAGAGAAAGTTGTGCACCGTGCTGGTCACACCAGATTTTTTGTGTCGAGATATATTTAGTTCCAAACTTGCATTTTAAATGTTTTTGGACAGATTTTTTGATTTGGAAATAGTGTAAAAACAAAACTAAAAACTAAATTTAATGTAAGAAAAAAAACAGTAATATATTAGTACACAGGCATGCACTACAGTAAAATTTGTTAATTAACAAAATAAACACATTTAAAAAAAACGTCTCGAAAACTAACTTTTAATTTCTAGGAGTAGTGGCTGAACGTATAATTAACACTGAGGGGAATAAGACAGCCGAAAAGTAATTAAAGAAAATATATTTATTTTTTCGATTTTTTACTTTTTTAAATACAATTGTCGATGTTTCGGCTGAATTTTCCGGCCTTCATCAGGACAAATGTAATGTGTAAAACTTTTAAATATACAACGTCATGCAATATTCACCAAATATGCAAAAATATGCAATATTCACCAAATATGCAAAAATATGCAATATTCACCAAATATGCAAAAATATGCAATATTCACCAAATATGCAAAAATATGCAATATTCGCCAAATATGCAAAAATATGCAATATTCACCAAATATGCAAAAATATGCAATATTCACCAAATATGCAATATAAAATTTGAACCATAGTGCCAAAGAGGCATGATTCAGATGGAAAATTGCTTTTCCGGGTCGTACAGTGAGGGACAATATTAAGTCCCACCCATGCCTTTTCTACTTGTGATTATTTCATTGTTTTTATACAAGAAAATGAAAATCTTTATTGGAAATTTTCTAGGTTCAAATCATGAAAGTTTCCATTAAAAAATATATATCCCTGTACATTAGGGTGCCACTTATTTTTCAATTTTCTTTTATGGAGTAGTGCCGGGCGGAATTTTGTTCCATTATATCCAAAAGTAAGTCCTATAAAATATTAGCTCAAAATAATAATATTAAGACGTGGCGCTCTTGCCCTATTTTTTTTAAATATCATTAAAATCACTTTTTTCGTTTTGGGTAATAATATATGTGCTTGTAATTTTATTTTAATGTTGACTAGCCATAATTTGAAAATTTAAATACTAAATATCTTTTTTACATAGGCATAACTTAAATATAAACGAACATTATAATGAAAATTTACATATTCTAAGTGAATGTTTTTTGTAAGACTTCTCTTGTCGGCCTAGGATATTTTCGCGGGTATTCTTGGACTGTCTCTAACAAATAAAAACACAAATGTATATATAAGGTTATTAATCATGCCAATTTCAGATAATATAAAATGTAGCCTAAGTCACCTGCACTAAAAATTGCTTTTGATCCTCATCCAGTGTATTTTTATCGTTGAAATCCTCTATTAGTTTGATACCCCTTTCTGTCGGATCATTCACAACCTTCAGTTCTTTCAAGAGATGTTTTCCTAATTACAGATTCAATTACAGAGGACACCAAATTAAAGATAGCTCAAAAATTATTAGCGGAAATGGATGTAGATTACGAACAACAAGGTGAAAAGATAGGCGATTTTAAGAAATTCCCAATTTTTACAAAGTTCTAATGAAGAAATTTTGCTAAAATTAGCAAGTAAAAATTCTCTAAATTTATTACGTAGATGTGAAATAGGAAATTTTTTGCATTTTCACCCATCAAAATGGATTACTTCTCTAGGATACCAAAAAGGAAAACATCTCTTGAAAGAACTGAAGGTTGTAAATGATCCGACAGAAAGGGGTATCAAACTAATAGAGGATTTCAACGATAAAATTACACTGGATGAGGATCAAAAGCAATTTTTAGTGCATATGACTTAGGCTACATTTTATATTTTCCGAAATTGGCATGATTAATAACCTTCTAAATACATTTGTGTTTTTATTTGTTACAGACAGTCCAAGAATACCCGCCAAAATATCCTAGGCCCACAAGATAAGTCTTACAAAAAACATTCACGTAGAATGTGTAACTTTTCATTATAATGTTCGTTTATATTTAAGTTATGCCTATGTAAAAAAGATATTTAGTATTTAAATTTTCAAATTATGGCTAGTCAACATTAAAATAAAATTACAACACATATATTATTACCCAAAACGAAAAAAGTGATTTCAATCGCTATAAGTTATGATATTTAAAAAAAAATAGGGCAAGAGCGCCACGTCTTAATATTGGCCAATAAAATAAATAGAGAATTATTAAAATTTGGGTTGTTTTTTAATAAATTGCAAAGAGTAGTGGCTGAATGTGACTTATGATTAATGAATAAGAGAAAAAGCAGAAATAGTTTCATTAATAGTCAACGCAAACAACAGAGGAATCCATACCCAAATCAGTTGGACTAAAAGTCACTCCCAAACACATGGAAATGAAATGGCTGACTTTCTAGCTAAGAGAGCCTCCACCTCTGGAGTTCCCCTCTCTGAGGGAGCTACATGGACCGATATCTTCTCGCACGCCAAAGCAATAGCCAGAACGGAGTGGACCAATGATTGGAAGCAATCTAGCCAAATTAAAGGATCATTCCTGGCCAAAATAAAACCCTCTCCCAAAGCACCATGGTTCCAGTCAATCCCAAACCTAACACGAAAGGAAATAGTAATATTCACACGCCTGAGAGTAAACCATACCAGATGCAACGCCCACCTCTTCAGACTTACATTCGCCCCCACTCCATATTGCACATGCTCCAACTCTGTACTTCAAACACCAGAACACCTACTCTTTCATTGTCCATTATACAGTCAGACTAGACATCTGCTCAAAAAATCAATACCTCCCCGATTTCGTGATCCTCCCCAACTACAAAGAATACTTCAAGAGCCATCAGAAGAGACAGTTAAAGCCATAGCCCAATATTTCATTCACAATCAAATAACAATTTGATAAACTTTTAATTGTGAACTATTTACTATTTATACGTATATTATTGTAATTCTTTATATTCATACGTATATACACTTTAATATTTATTACTAACTCCTCTAATTTGATAGGTATATATATTCATAATCTGTATTCTTTAGCATATTGTTTTTACTTAGTTTATATTCATATGTATTTACAGATAATTTTATAACTTCTATTTTCTACTATGTTGTTTGTATTCTCTCTAACTTCATATGCATGTATTTTTATATTCTGTATTTTCTTATATGTTATTTGTAAAATGTTCTTTGTATTAATTTATGTACAAAAAGTGGGAAATGGCCTAAGGCTATCCCGTAAATAAAAAAAAAAAAAAAAAAAAAAAAGAGAAAAGGCAGCCAAAAGCAAAACAAAAGAAATTTTTTTATTTTTAGCTTTATTAAGTATCAATGTCGATGTTTCGGCAGATTTTTTTAGTCTTCTTCAAGACATATACAATGTTTACTTCGAGCTTAAAGGAGGCTCTTGGCAACGACGAATGTTCACACTAATAATATGTTAGGAGTTGCCAAGAGCCTCCTTTAAGCTCGAAGTAAACATTGTAAATGGTAAGTCCTGAAGGTCAGAAAAATCGGCAGAAACGTCGACATTGATACTTAATAAAGCTAAAATTAAAAAAAAAATGATTTTGTTTTGGTTTGGTTGTTTTTCTTATTCATTAATAAATATATGATTTCTGCTTGCCCCCCCCCCCCCTCCCTCTGTCCCCAGAGGGGCAAGGGCACATCCCCTCCCCCCGTTTTGAAACCTATGATCACTTTAATAAAGAAAGTCACTAGTTTTAATCAAGAGTCGCGGGAGCGACTCGTCGCCGAGCATGTGAAAAGCAAAAGAAAGCAAAGAAACTCTTAATACTACCATTTAGTTGATATTCCAATAGATGCCAATGGCCCATTGCATTTAGATGGACGAGTCGTCCCTAGACTATATTATCAAGAATGATTTTAAATCCTTAATAAAAGATAGGGACGTGAAAAAATTTTTTGAGAAACTTTTCTCTTTCTGGGCGAATATCTCAAAAAGGTTTTAAGATATCGGAGCCAAATTTTTTTTATATTAAACTAGAATAAATAAGGATTATTTTGAGCACGAATTCAAAAAAAAATTCCAGTCCCAAAAAGAATGGCAGGGGGTCAAAGTTGAGATTTTGCCGATTTCGGAAGGTCAAAAGTTAGTCTCTTATTTTTCCTTTTTTTTTTTTTTTTTTTTCTTTTTTTTTTTTCATTCTTTTCTTCAATTTTCAAATTTTTAGACAAAGCTACAGGTTTCCCTGCTGGACCGATTTGGATGAAATTTAAAATACAAATAGATACTATCAAAAACCCGATACCTTTGATATAAAATTTCATTTTGGATCAAAAGTGACTTTTTGAGAGGTATTCAAAATTTCAAATTTGTCCTATCTTTAACATGGCGAAAAGACAATTCTAACTATTTTGCTCCCCGATGACGTCATCTAGGAACAAATATATTATTATTAGTAATTTTCATCCCTAATGGAACAAAAATTTTTTAGGATAGATCCATTCAGATAGAAATAGATTAACGTGATAAGAAGGAGTGCTACCAACATAACAAAAATAAAAAACCTAAAATTTTATAAAATTTGGTGAAATCCTATGTTTATCGTTTCGAATGAATACCAAACGAAGTATTTACAATCTACCAACATAACAAAAATAAAAAACCTAAAATTTTATAAAATTTGGTGAAATCCTATGTTTATCGTTTCGAATGAATACCAAACGAAGTATTTACAATCTACCAACATAACAAAAATAAAAAACCTAAAATTTTATAAAATTTGGTGAAATCCTATGTTTATCGTTTCGAATGGATACCAAACGATGTATTTACATTCTACCAACATAACAAAAATAAAAAACCTAAAATTTTATAAAATTTGGTGAAATCCTATGTTTATCGTTTCGAATGAATACCAAACGAAGTATTTACAATCTACCAACATAACAAAAATAAAAAACCTAAAATTTTATAAAATTTGGTGAAATCCTATGTTTATCGTTTCGAATGAATACCAAACGATGTATTTACATTCTACCAACATAACAAAAATAAAAAACCTAAAATTTTATAAAATTTGGTGAAATCCTATGTTTATCGTTTCGAATGGATACCAAACGATGTATTTACATTCTACCAACATAACAAAAATAAAAAACGTAAAATTTTATAAAATTTGGTGAAATCCTATGTTTATCGTTTTGAATGGATACCAAACGATGTATTACATTCTACCAACATAACAAAAATAAAAAACCTAAAATTTTATAAAATTTAGGGAAATCCTATGTTTATCGTTTTGAATGGATACCAAACGATGTATTTACATTCTACCAACATAACAAAAATAAAAATCCTAAAATTTTATAAAATTTGGTGAAATCCTATGTTTATCGTTTCGAATAGATACCACACGATGTATTTACATCCTACCAAAATAACAAAAATAAAAATCCTAAAATTTTATAAAATTTGGTGAAATCCTATGTTTATCATTTAGAATTAATACCAAACGATGTATTTACATTCTACCAACATAACAAAAATAAAAATCCTAAAATTTTATAAAATTTGGTGAAATCCTATGTTTATCGTTTCGAATAGATATCACACGATGTATTTAATTTTTACTGTTTGGAATGCATATTAAAAGATCTATTCATGGGATAACTTAATATTTAATAAACAAAAATTAATAAATAATATTTTCATGTAATATTTCACAAAAAGAAGTGAAATCTCAGCCAAAAACATCGGAGATGCAAAAAGGGGCGCCTCGCATTATTTTTGCCTAGCGTCGAGGTGAAATAAAAAAAATGCGCCTCGCTTTTGTGATTTATATAAAAGCGAGGATATATGAAACAAATAAAATTCTGTAGGGGTTTTATTTAAGTGAAAATATTTCCTCGCTTTTATATAAATCACAAAAGCGAGGCGCATTTTTTTTATTTCACCTCGACGCTAGGCAAAAATAATGCGAGGCGCCCCTTTTTGCATCTCCGATGTTTTTGGCTGAGATATAATATACAGTAAAATTTCAAAAATCACTTAATAGAAACTCAATATCCCTTAAGAGGGTGATCACTGAAAACTTTAAGAGACGAGCGCCACGTGTTAACACCCTTCAATTTAGCTCAAATTTGGCTGACAACCTTTTAACATTCAAAGGAACAAAATTCCGCCCGGCACTTGTCAAAATTTGAAAAAAAAATTTTGACCTCTTATAATAAGTGGCACCCTACCTATCATGCGTTTTTGCGACCGGAAGAAATAGGACAGGCCGGCCAGTCGCACGGTCCTGTTGAAAAAGGAAGGAAAAGACAGACATACAAAGAAAGAACTAAAAGACTGCCCGTCCCAGCTCGGGCAGCTCGTGGTTGCCATCCACGTAGCCACAAGATGTGGGCCCCTGAGCAATACTTTAATAAACACCAAACTAATTTAATAAATATTCGATGGCCATAGGCCCTGAGGATGGGAGCGATCCGTTCCCCATACATTGACGAAATGATAGAAATTTTTTTTTTTCATTTCTGCTGGTTTCGTTGCCCATAGTAATTCTTAATTAATTTTAAACTGGTAACCGTTGGCCAGGGCCGCAGACAGGGGGGGGCAGGGGGGCTACATCCCCGGGGCCCGGGCCCTCCGGGGGGGCCGGGCCCATTGCGCTCCCAATTTAAAATTCTAATAAAAAATAATTTTCATGGTTAAAATTTCAATTAAAAAAAAATCATTTTATTGAAATTTGTTTCCTCAGGAGGTCCTGGCCCTCTAAGCTCAAATCAAGTTTGATCTTTTTCACGACTCAGGATAGCTAAAAACGCAGATTTCAGTGGCTAATTTTCACAAAATTTTCCATACCCCCGGATTCCCCCAGAAATCCTCTGGCTGGATCTGACCTCTATAAATTATTGTAACTCTTGGTTTAGAAAATTTTGAAAAATTTTTAATTAACTTTATTTAAATAAATATTGTAAGCTATGTATAAACTATTTCAAAAGTTGTGTCAAAGACTGTGTAAAAAATTTTTGGCATGAAGGCCTCAATAGCCTTTTATATACTAAAAAAAAACCTTAAGTATTTTTTTTTTTTTGGGGGGGGGCGTATTAGTAAGTAGCCCCGGGGCCCGTCAAGTCTGTCTGCGGCCCTGGGGTTGGCTCTAGGTTCTTTGTACTAAATTTCAATTTATTCCCAAGAATGGGGTGAATAAATTTACCCGAAACGTCTGAACGTTGAGAGTGTTTTTATTTTTGGCTGCCTGCATTTTTACAACCTTCTATCATATATTTCCAGCCTTTACATGGCATTATATTTAATAAAAACTGTCGGGGACGGAGGTCCATACTACCACTTTCTCCACTATTATATAATACACACTCATTGAATAATATAAATATTTATATGTGAATATATATATATATACATTTAAATACAATGCAATTGTTTTGAATTAATCTAATACTAGTTTATACATAATTATGTAGCGTCATACATCGAACAAATAGTTTAACATGATTAAATTTAATAAGGATAGCGGATGGAAAAACAAAATCAAACAAATTATCAGATTTTTCTTTATTTGATTGTCGGATGTTTCGGACGCCAGTCGCGCCCTTCCTCAGGACAATCAATCTTTAAACAAACGTATTTTTAACGAAAATTGAAATCAACTGTTGTCAAATTTCAACTGTTCAGATTGTATTATGCACGATTTCAATTTTCGTTAAAAATTCGTCCATCTGTATTTGTTTGACGATTGATTGTCCTGAGGAAGGACGCGGCTGGTAATAAGGAGAGGGCTACAAATGACGGGAACACATGATCAAGAACCGCCCTGTAAATGTTAGGGGAAGTGGCCCCAATTATGGCTTTTCTCAAAGAACGTTCGTGCCTTCAATTCGAGGGTCAATGTCGCATACCACCCCCTCCAACAGCCCAGTCCACCACCTATTAATGCCAATTACCCCCATGCACCTGACTATTCTCGGGAGCCATTTTTCTTTTTCATCAACTCGCGATGAAGCAGGGCCTTCGGAAGCACCCCCGCTCCATTGGTAAGTCATGTATTTAGTGTTCCCACACTGAAAATTTTGCCACAGCTCATAACGTCAATAAATATTACTAGATGTGAAAGTAATTAAACCAAGGGGAAGGTGAGTTATTTTACAATTATTGATATCAAGTTGTAACATCTTAAAGTTATTAGTTTAAAATAAAAAAAAAATATATATACTTACAAGTTAGAAATATATGAATATTGCAATATATGGAGAGGTATATTTACAGGGGGAAAAGCTGCAGAGAGTCAGGGATTTTAAATATCTTGGCTCTTTTGTGTCTTCTGAGGTGGGACTTTTTTTTTTTTTTTAAACATTCACACTTTTTTCTCATTCACACTCACACTCACACACACATTCACACAGTCTTTTCGGCAACTTAGGCCATTTAAGACTTTGACGATAACCGTTATGAATATATATTATTTGGGGTCCAGGCATTCTTATTTAAGCCATTTAGTATCCAAATGGCTTAAATAAAATCATCGGACTGCCTGGGGTCCGAACCCGCGACGTTTGGTATATGAGGTTAGCACGCTAACCTCTACACCAAGTCCCGAGGGCGAGGGGGAGACTTGATAAAGAGCTAGTCCAGTGGCGTCATTTGGGGGGGGGGCAGGGGGCATTTGCCCCCCCCAAGGGCTCTGATTTTTATAAAATTTTATATTATTCTAAATAAAATGCCCCAAAATACATCTACGAGTATACAAACTGTACAAAATTAAACAATTAATTAAATTAAATATGTTTTGGCTAAATTCGAGTACCCATTTGTAAGTAAATTTTAAGAAAAAAAATGTTTGCCCCCCCAAGAAAAAATTTGCCCCCCCCCCCCCCCCAAGAAAAAGTTGAAATGACGCCACTGAGCTAGTCCACAGGATCCAAATTGGTTGGATGAATTAGAGAAGGGTTTCTAGAGTCCTATGTGATAGAAAGGTAAATGCCAAGGCTAAGGGGAAGATTTTTAAAACGGTAGTGCGTATGGCAGTGAGACCTGGCCGATAAAGAAAGTTGGATGTGGCGGAAATGAGAATGGTGAGATGGGCATTGGGAAAAACAAGAAGGGATAGAGTGAGAAATGAGAAGATCCGAGGAATGGCAGGGGTGGTGGAGGTATCCAAAAAGAAAGTGGGCTGAGATGGTTTGGTCATGTGAAGAGAAGAGAAGAGAATTATGTGGGGAAAAGAATGTTAAATTTGAAGGTGGAAGGAAAGAGACCAAGGGGTAGGCCCAAAAGAAGATGGATGGACTGTGTGACTGAGGACTGCAGGCAGAAGGGATTGGAGTTTGAGGATGCGCAGGATAGGGAGGACATTGTGGAGAGGGAAAAAAAAATAGGGATAAGCCACAGCGAAAGAAGAAGAAGAATATGAATATTGCAATATGGACTAGGATCAGGTCAATAACTGCTTACCTGAGACACGAAAATAAATCATTGAAAAATCAAATGAAAATAGTCCAGAAGAAACGAAAGATTTCAAAAAATCTGGTGTGACTGGTCGCACAGCACACAACTTTCTTTTACCTTTGGTTATTGAAAAAAAACTTGAAAAAGTACATCAGTAAAGTACTAGGACTTTTTGGCCGATTTTGTTCAAAAATTTTACCCGAGGGGGGTTCCCAATTAAAATATAAAATTTCAACCTCCTAGATCTTTTTTGGACTCAGGGGACCTCAAAACGTGTATATCCATCAAAATCACGACATTAAATTTTTAACATGATCGCAATACTTTTTCTCTCTAATATATTTCATATATGGACCCTGTTATGCAATGGTGTGTCAAAGACCAAAAAATTCAAAATTGAGTTAAGCACGGAATATTGTTTCAAATGCTATAATTAATAGTCTTTTTTATGAAATATGTCCTAAAAAAATTTATATTTAATGTTACTTGCACAATTGACAAGAAAAATTATATATAATCCAATGTAAACAAAAAACTTTATTGTTGATTTTCTCAAAACTCGATGTTTGGTCTTTGACACACCATTGCATAACAGGGTCCATATAGGGAAAGAGAAAGTAAAAGTGTATCGTTTAGGACCGAAGGCGAACACATTACTCTAGCTCAAGAGGTGAAATCTCTATCTCTCTGCTATAGCCCAGGTAACTAAATGTTTTAAAGTTGGCGGTCAACCAAAACTTTCTCTCTTTATTTGCCATTCCCTTCATACACTAACTTAGTGGATAAAAAAAATAAATAAAATTTCTTTTAATTATTCAAAAAATGATTAACTTAATATTTTTTTAATTTTCAAATGTTTACCAAATTGTGTGGGAAAATTTAAATGTGTTAATTCGTTGAACTAACCTTTTGTTTCTTTGTTTTGACAGCAACGCCTCCAAGGATGATGATTGACACATGGGTGCTATTTTATCTCTCTCAAATGGTCCTTGGCGATTAATCGACCTCCCAGAAGAGATTCAAGAGTTAATTTTAAGCTGGTTAGATGTGAATACACTTTTGGCATGTCGTCGTACATGTAAAATTTGGCATCATCTTTTAAGTCGTGATCGAGTTTGGCGATTGATCTTACAACGTGAGTGTAATAATCAACAGTTGGCGAAATATGGACTTAGACGAAATATTCGTTTGGAATGGCAATGGGCATGTCTCTTAGCGAAACATCGACCCCTTGGCCGGAATTTATTGCGTCAGCCAGAGGTGTTGTCCAGTTGGCGAATACTCAGTTCAGGCGGTGATGGATGGCGATTAGAGACACCGCCTTGTGGCACAGATCCAATACCAATTGAAACAGGCGTTAATTCATGTTTCGCCACATCCTATCATAATTGTATTAAAGAGCAAGATGTTGATCTTTGGATGTCGGGTTTTGCACCTCAACTTCTTGATCAATTGCAACCAAAAATTGAATTTGGCGAATGGTTCTCGGGCCGATTTGCAGCTGGCTCTGTTTATGAATTAAAAGCACAATTATTAGATACAGAAAAGAAAAAATTACAAGAAATTGGATGTAGAGAATTAGCTGATGAATGTACAGGAACAACATGGAAGAGAGTGAGTTTTGTATTCAAAAATTATGGACAGGGTGTTCGTTATGTCAATTTCTCGCACGGGGGTATGGATACTAAATTTTCAAGAGGTTATTGTGGAACCAAAATGGTTGGTGCTTATGTTATTGTGACGTTGTGATGATTGTTATTTATTTATTTAACAAATAATTCTAGTCTGATAATAGTTTGTTTAGCCTAAATCAAAGACCGGATTTAATCCTTTTTTTTTTTTTTTTTTAAGCAAAACTTCATTGAAAGCAATATTTTAATTAACGAATAATAGAGATTCATTTCATAAATTTGTCCTCCGTCTTATTATTTTGTGGTGAAGGATTGATACGATGTCAGGCCCCCTGGATCCCCCCTCCCCGCCATCTCTCGCTGTTACTATTCCAATCCAGTGCCTGCTTGAGGATTTGTTTACATTCATAGGATACCTAAATGCAGAGAATACATAAATATTTCTCTATTCATTGCCTATGGGAGAAATCCTAAATTTAGGAATTAATAACACAAAAAGTTATAGGAATTTCGGGGCAAATATAATTTTTCTGTAATCCCTAGAAGGTCCTCTTTAAGCATATAAAATTTCGTTTCAAAATTTCAACGGAAAGGCAGACGGACATTAGCGAATTATATAAATAGATTATAATTTTGTATATATTATTATATCCGGTCTTTAATAATAATAATAAATGAAGGGCCTAGCGATAATTGATTTCCTTATGCATGAATTTTTATTGGTTTTATATTTTTATCAATTTTATACTATATATCCTTTCGCCATCTTAGGCCATTTAGACTTTTATGAAAATATATTTGGGATTTTCTCCCAATAATACTGAAAATATATATATAAAGGCAAAGTAAATTACAATTGCATTTATACTTTGATTATATTTTTATAGGCCGAACTCACACAGGAACAAATATCACAAGACACGTGCAGACGTTTCGTCGCAGACAATCTGATGCAACGGACACACAGACCAGACATTTCGTAGCAGACAGATTGTCTTGTTTTGTTGGTTTCTGTGTGCATTCGGCCTTACTAGTCAAAAAACAAGATGAGTCAGTTCATATTTGATTCATTTCGAATCTTTTATTTTCTATTTTATTGACAACTTTAGCAATAAGGTTTTGTGATTAAATTTACAAATCAGGTGGCCCTAAATGAAATTTTATTTTAATTTATTATTTATAAGATTTATATTAAAATATTAAATGTAAATATGCTTTAATTATAGGTCAGAGTTATACCTTTTAAGATTTTTCTCAGCTGACCGAACTTCTCAATTTGGAACAGGTCACTATTAACTAACTAACCTCTAATGAATTTGTTATTTTAAAAATAATATATTTTTTAATTGTTTAATTTAACAATATTAAATTATTCTATTCCTTAATAATGTTAATAATAAATATCTAGTCATTGTTTAACAATTAACAAACAACGAATAATGTTGTAGGCCTCTAAAATGCCTAATTATTAAACATTTAATTATTATATTGAATATGTTGAGAATAATTAAAAGATTTTACTTTAAAATTTGTTTTCATTCAACATCGATTTTATAATTTACAATAATTTTATTACATACCTGTTTTTTTTAATATTTAAGTTAACATCTGTTCCTTTTTCTTTTAATTCTGGGAGAATATTTATATTTTGTTACCATGGCAACCATTTCTCCTATCTCTGACTCCATTCCATGCAACCAGTGGCGTCATTTCAACTTTTTCTTGGGGGGGGGGGGGGGGGCAAATTTTTATTATAAATTATTAATCCGCATAAAAAGTAATGAAAAATGATATATCATATGTGGAATATTAAAATTTTTTTAATACTTCTTTTATTTCATGTTTCTTATATGGCTTATTTTTCCTTATATCAATTAAATAAACTTTGACTCAAGTGGTTAATTCGTCCTCTAGCATATTTTTTTTCCATTCTCACGTAACCAAACTTCGCGAGTTCAAATCCACCTCCTGCACTTTTTTTTTTTATTTTTGTAAAATATATAAAATGATATTTCAAATTCTAAATTGCCCCCTCTCCACTGAATAAGCAAATTTCCGCTCCCCCTCCCTCCAAGTTGTGAGGTTTTTATTTACCACCAATATAATCAGTGAGGCGCTACGGGAGAGGGGGGCTGATATAATTGTCTTAGGTCATTTCCCCTCTCCCCCGTAGCGCCTCATTGATTAAAATTTTGGTAAATAAAAACCTCGTGCAGCTCACAACTAGGTCAGTCCCCTTTGTTTTGCGCCCCAGCCCAGTTGCGCCTGTTTTGACATGCCCTCGTTACGGCCCTGGTGGCAAATATGCTTATTTTAATAGTAAAATGCATATAATGCTAAAATAATTAATTAATGGAATAAAAATAAAAATTTCTGAAGTGAATTATTTATTAATTTATTAATGTAAAAACTTAGAATATATAATAAACATATGAAACATTTAATTTAAATTTATTAAATATATAATACATCAAAACAAAATTACTAGGGAAAGTAGGCAAATGCCTAGGCGGCTGCAAATTTTGGAAACAATAATTTCTGGGATAATTATTTTTTCCATAGGCCAGGGGCGGATTAAAGGGGGGAGCGATCGCCCCCCCCCCCCCGAGAAGAAATTCAAAACGTTATAAAAACTAGTAATCTAAAGAAATTATGATTTCCGCTCTTTAATTTCAATTGAATTTGTTACCAATCAATTTAAATAAAAAAAGAAAGGGGTCTAAATGGCCATAGATGCCGACAAAGTCTTTAAATAAAATAAAAATTAAATCAATCGAAAAAGATCTGTGGCTGTAGGCTTAATGATGATGGAGTCATGAAAAAAACAAGACGAATGCAGCCAAATATTATTTTATTTCAAATCTCGCCCTCACGGCTGACGTTTCGGCCCGAGGTCTAGGCCATCTTCAGAGCTGCATACATATACAATAAGAAAAGCATAATTTAAAATTAGCACTAAACACACCTCCAATGCAATCACAATTAACAATATCTTAGATAACATACCCGGCTGGCAATAATCAAAATGTGCAGAAACTTTTAACAACAGCGACAACATTCAGCATGTGGTCCGCTCACAGCAAAGCGTAGAGAAATGATCGAAAGGAGGGAAAAAAAAGGGAATTTATAATCACCCCTCTCTCTTTCGTCATTCTCCTAATCCTTATTTTTAATTTTTTTATTTATATTTATATATTTACAATTTATAATAAAATTGATACAATTTTATACCCATAGGTGGCAGATTAGTGGCTAAATGTACCAATATAATATTTCAAGACATCACTGGCATCCTGTTTAAAATTGACACTGTTGTTAATATAAATATATAAAGATTCCAATATAAGTCTTTTTGTTAGATTATCTTCACTGATAAGAATCTTTGGCTGCGCGAACTCAAAGCTATGGCCGGTATTAATTGTATGTGAGGCCAACGTTAATAGTTAAGGCGCTTTTGCAAAGTGACATTGTTAACAAGAAATCTTCTAGAGAATTGTATATGCCATAATGGCGTGTTGCCTAAACTCTATGGCCTAATTAAAACTCATCGGGAAAATAAGATACGCCCAATTGTTTCAATGATTGGCTCACCGTTACATAGACTTTCGAAGTATATAGCTAAAATATTATCTTCTGTACCCCCTGATGAATTTTTTAACATAAAAGACTCTTTTAGTTTTAAAGAAAAAATTGATTTAGTTCAATTAAATGATGATGATAGATTATTGTCTTTTGATGTTTCTGCTCTTTTCAATAACATTGATCTAAGGTTGGCCCTGGAAATCCTTGAAAGCAAATGGCAGATAATAAGTGATTTCACCGAGCTGGATCATGACCAGTTTTTTGAGATAATTAATTTTATATTTGACAACGCCTATTTTAGCTTTGAGGGTAAAATTTATCATCAAATATTTGGTATTGGTATGGGGTCGCCACTGGGACCTCCTATAGCTAATATCGTTATGGACCATGTCTTGAAAGACTGTTATAATCGCTTTACTTATAAGCCATCTTTCTTTTTTAAATATATAGATGATATGTTAACTGCTTGCCCTAGTTCTGAAATAGATGGTATTTTATTTTGCCTGAATAATTACCATAATCGCTTAAAATATACTGTAGAAGTTGAAAAAGATGGTAGAATTAATTTTTTAGATCTTGAGATAATGAGGACAGGCACTAACATTAGCACATGCTGGTATCGAAAGGATGTCAAATCAGATAGAATCCTAAATTTCTTATCGAACCACCCCTTAGTTCATAAAAGAAATTTAATACTCGGGCTTTTGCATCGGGCAAATGAATTGTCAAGTCCACACTTCCAATGCAAGAATGATATTGTTATAAAAAACATTTTATATAAAAATAATTACCCAAAGTCTTTTGTTGAAAAAGTGTTTTTAATGTATTATTCAAAGAAGGCTGGCAATAATATACCACAAAGTCAGCAAAATTCCAACATTGTTAATGTATGTTACAAGAGCCTCACATACATTCCGGGCTTATCTGAGGGCATTTCAAATGCTCTGAAAAAAATAGTGCCCTATATAAAAATATCGCATAAACCCATTGATACATTGTCCATGTTTTATAACAACAAGGATAAAACACCTTTACTCATGAGATCCAATGTGGTTTATGCGATAACATGTGGAGATTGTGGGAAAAAATACGTAGGTCAAACTTCCCAGTACCTATCGAAGAGGATATACCAACATCAATATAACATTAGAAAAAACGAAGAACATGTTGCGTTGGCCTCACATACAATTAATACCGGCCATAGCTTTGAGTTCGCGCAGCCAAAGATTCTTATCAGTGAAGATAATCTAACAAAAAGACTTATATTGGAATCTTTATATATTTATATTAACAACAGTGTCAATTTTAAACAGGATGCCAGTGATGTCTTGAAATATTATATTGGTACATTTAGCCACTAATCTGCCACCTATGGGTATAAAATTGTATCAATTTTATTATAAATTGTAAATATATAAATATAAATAAAAAAATTAAAAATAAGGATTAGGAGAATGACGAAGGAGAGAGGGGTGATTATAAATTCCCTTTTTTTCTCCTCCTTTCGATCATTTCTCTACGCTTTGCTGTGAGCGGACCACATGCTGAATGTTGTCGCTGTTGTTAAAAGTTTCTGCACATTTTGATTATTGCCAGCCGGGTATGTTAGCTAAGATATTGTTAATTGTGATTGCATTGGAGGTGTGTTTAGTGCTAATTTTAAATTATGCTTTTCTTATTGTATATGTATGCAGCTCTGAAGATGGCCTAGACCTCGGGCCGAAACGTCAGCCGTGAGGGCGAGATTTGAAATAAAATAATATTTGGCTGCATTCGTCTTGTTTTTTTCATGACTCCATCATCATAAAAATTAAAAAAAAAAAAAAAAAAACCGCCCCCCCGACAAAATTGCATTAATCCGCTCCTGCCCTAGGCAATGGCCTACTTTCTCTAGTGGTATATTCAGCCCCAACCTCGAGCACCTTTACAAATCCTTCACTTGATCGCATTTAAAGCATTCAGAGCAGGGGCGTATATAAGGGGGGGGGGGGGGGGGGGGGCGAGGGCCCCCACCTCCCGAAATTTCCCAAACACATATACATATATAGGGATATACAGACATTTTTTCCGCAGGGTGGAAAACTTTGATTCCGCAAAAGAAAAAATGTTCCGCAAAAAAATTGGTTAATCTTTACAATAGGACTCCGGGCCACCCAGAGGGCGCTGGCTTTCACTTCACTAGTTCACTCGCATGACATTAGCTGTACGTTCATGATTCTTTCGTTCTTTTCATTTGCGCGCGCTATTTGTTTTGATTCCCTAGATGTTTTAAATTTTTTTAATCTAAGGAAACCGAACTGCAACCGAAAGGCCGAAACAATTAGATCGGGACCCCTGCAAGTTGTTTTTACACTAGTGTCGTCTTCGGTTCGGCTTACTTCGGTCAGAAACCGTTCAGTTAGAAGCGATTCGGTAGCTTTTAAAAAAATTTGCGAGCCCGAAGGGTTGTTGTTTTAAATTTTTTTAATCTAAGGAAACCGAACTGCAACCGAAAGGCCGAAATGGCGGCAAGGAGATCGTATGAAAAAATGGCGACTTATTAAATAGTATGAACGAATCCCAAATAGGAGAACGAAAGAATCACGAATGAAGCAGGCCAGCGCCCTCTGGGTGGCCCGGAGTCCCGGAGTCCTATTGTAAAGATTAGCCAAAAAATTTCGTGTGAAAAAAAAAATTTCCGCAAAAAAATTTTTGAGTTCGCCCCCCCCCCCCTCCCGAAAAAAATTTCTATATACGCCCCTGATTCACAGTTGTTATTTAATAAACTTTCTATTTTTTTTTTTACGAAAAATCAAGAATTCTTATTAAATTAAAATAAATTCAAAAACTTTATTCTTTTTATAATTAAAAAATAAGTGAAATGTTTGTAAAGAAACTTCTTCTCTTTGGTAGAAAAATATCAAAAAATATTATTTTTAAATTCACCGGTTTATGTTTGAGAAGGGTGGCAGCTACAGAAAGGGAAATGCATCTCATTCTTAAATGGATGCTTGAGAATCATGGGCGTAGCCAGACATCTTGTTAAGGGGGGAGGCAACCCCTCGTTAGGGCGAGAGGGGGGGTTTGCAATTAATATATACATTTATTTATTAATTATTTATTTAGATAAAAAAAAATTAAATTAATGTAGTGGATTGTAGTTTTTTTTTTGTTAAGAATAAATTATAAAAAATGTTAAAAAAAAAATAAATTACAATTTATAAAAAAAAAAAAATTTCTAAGAATAGCTTCACATGGGAGAGAAGAACAAATATAAGTAGGAGCCGTTGGTTAAAATCAAAATTGATTCATTTTCATAAATTTGGTGGCCCAGAGGAGGAGGGCCGACGACTAGCTCGGATGTTTAACAAGAGAAGGGAATCTCTTCTCAAAACACTCTAAAACGGGGACGGACCTTAATGGCATCTCAGCACTTTTTTATTTTTTAGTTTTCTTTTGTGGAAAATCTAAAACCGAATGTCCACCTAAGCCATCGTAGACTTCATCAAAATGGCTTGTTTTTGTCAATCCAGATACGTGTCCAAGTCGACCTCCTTTATTGAAAATACTAAATTTATTTTTCGGATCGATTGTCGTTTTTTTCTCATTCGTTCGTAATTTTTTCAATGGATGTATTTCTGTGTTCTCATTCTCTTTTAATTTATGTTTTCGGAATGGGTTCACTACTGTTTTGCTATTGGCTGGTGTGTCGAAAAGCAACGGATGTTTATATTTTACAGAAATTGGAGATGGAATTTTTTCAATTTCCTAAAAAAAAAAAAAGACATAAATGTAAAGGAGAATAGGAAGAAAAAACTCTCAGATAAAATATTTGGTAGCAGAGAGAAATAAATATATAGTCTGGTGCGTGTAAATAGTCTCAGAATCAGATAATCTCTGGCCGGTTGATTAGAAACAGAATTTTTGATTGTAAAATGGTTTTAAGGGGGTTCAGGAGGTAGAAGTTACGCATGTTTTTCCCGAGAAGAGGGCGTTGTGTGTCTTCAAAAGTAAGCCAAAAAACAACACCTATTACGAAAATTTGCCAAGAGATGTCAGCATGGTAGCTAATCATTTAATGGATTTGGTTGATTTCCATTGATCTTTTAACAATAAATACTTTGTAAATGTTATTATATATTATGTATCTTTTATAAAAGCATAAAAATATATAAATATAGGCCAGATATAGGCTAATACTATGTCGGCTGTTAGACTAGCCTGCCATCTATTGCAAGAATGCTGAACTAATTTGACAGATGAATTTTAAATAAATCATCTAAGCTTATTTTAAAAATTTCTTAATTAATATGTGATTATTAATAATAATAAATTCATTTTTAAATTTAATAAATTAAAGATTATTGGGACAGATTGTTTTTTTGTATTTGCTTGATAACAAAAAAATTAATTACGAAAATTTTTTAATAAGTCATTAAAAAAATTATAGCTCGATGTCCCAATAATCTCTTTTGAATTTAATTCATTTAAAAAAAAACCGCATTGAAAAATTCCTTATAATAATCTAGTTTTTTTTAAAGTACGTTTAGACGTCGCTCCTGAACCCCCTTAAATAGACAAGTCAAATTTAGAAATTTCGTCTCATACAAAATGTATGCGTCGCCCTCTGAATTGCACTCACAAGAACAGACATTTCGTCTGCAACGTCTTATATTTTCTGGATAGAATCCAGTATAAATGAATTTGGTTACCTCAACAAAGATCACTGAATCATCATTTTTCTTTACTTTTTTTTCTTCTTCCTTTTCTTTGGTTTCAGATATTTCTTTTTCTTCTTCTTCTTTATATGTATATAAAAACTTATTAAGTTTAATTTGTAATTCGTCAATTTTATTATTAAGTATTAGAGTGGTTTTGTCATACACTTTCTTCACTTTGTATAATTCTATTTGAGACTTTTCAAATAACTCTCTCATCTGTTTCGATTTCTTATATCGTTCTTCATATTCTCTAAAATAACAAGTGATAAATAAGCTTATTCTAGCAAACTTTTATATCTGGTGTAGTAAGTAGGCTTTTATATTAGGGCGCCTCTTCTATTCAATTTGTATTGGAGGAAATATTTGTTGAATAAATTTCTCCAACATTTATATACAGGACGGTAGAAACATCCCGAGTATGATATTGTAAAAGGAGCAGGAGGTTTACTCGATTATGTTGCAGATGGAGGTGCAGAGAAGAAATAATTTATGAAAAATTATAACGAGGATTTTTAATGACTAGACGACTGTGATTGCAATTTAACAGTTTCGGTCAGAAAAGACCATCATCAGGCCTGCGAAAGATTACAGCACACAGCAATACAAAAAATTAATCACATCACCAATTTACATTATCAAGAACATTCCATTAAATTCTAGCTTATTTAAATACAGCTAAAAGATATTTTTAATTTTTTAATATTGTACCGTACATCAGCCAGATATTTATTTTATTTTTATTTGTTAAATGCATTTGTAAGCTTTTCAAAACGAGAAACAAATTAAATTATGTTTAATTTACAATGCAAAAAAAGTCATATATATATATATATGGACCCTGTTACGCATTAGTGTGTCAAGCGCCAGCTACCGAGTTTTGAGAACATTAACATTAAAGTTTTTTGTTTTCATTGGATTATATATATAATTTTTGTTGTCAATTGTGCAAGTAACATTAAATGTAAATTTTTTTAGGACATATTTCATAAAAAATACTATTAATTAAAGTATTTGAAACAATATTCCGTGCTTAATTTTGAATTTTTTTGGTCTTTGACACACCATTGCATAACAGGGTCCATATATGTATTCTATTTTTAGTGTTCACTGAAGATGGGTGAATAAATTTTACCCGAAACGTCTGAACGTTCACAGAGTATCGAGAGTGTTTTTCATTTTGGCTGCCTGCATTTCCATATCCTATTTACATATATTTCCAGCCATTAAATATTATTATTATTATTATTATTATATATATATATATATATATACAGGGATGGGCGTTAATCAGTTACATGTATTTGAAATACAAGATACCAAATACAATATTAATTGGTATTTTGTAACTCGTTACAGAATTGGCAAAGTAATTGGTATCTTGTATTTCGTTACATTTTTTAGTAATTGGTATCTGAAATTCGAGATACCAAATACTTGTTTTTTTTTTTTATTTGCCGCAGTGTAAAAAGTCTTGCAGGGGGAGCTGAAATCGTTTTAATTTATTTAATATTACTGTATGTAATCGTCGTGTGGGTTCTCTGCTCCGGATCTTAGTAAAAGCAGTTAAGAGAAGTCAATCAAACCGCCAAATTTTCACTCTTCGTTAAAAAACTTTTTTGCTTTCTTCTTTCAACCAGCTCTCAACGACTAAATCTTTGTACTTCTGCCCCAGTTGAAAGATTGTTTTCATTTGCGGGTTTATTCATTCTCCATCAAGTTCCAGATTATCCGACAAAACTTTTGAAAACTTGGTTTTTTGAAACCTTTTCATATTTTTATAAATAAATTTTTTTTAGTGTCATGAATAATTTTATTGTTTTCGATTTTCCAAAGGTATTCTCCAATATAAGTTTAGCTGCCACTTTCCTAAACTAAATTTATTTAGGGTTCCAGATAGAGCCCTGCACGGGCCGATTTTTTTTGGCCCGGACCGGTCCGTGTCCGTATTTTTTTTTTTGACTTCCCGCCCGTACCCGGCCCGTAATTTTTTACCATTCTTCAGGCCCGCCCGGAATTTTTTCAAACCCGTCCATACCCGCCCGAGATTTAGTGAATGAATGAACAAATGTCTAGTAATTTTTAAATAAAATTTCATTTGCATGCCCGTCCGCCCGAACCCGTTTATTTAGACTTGCTACCCTCCCGTATCCGCCCGTAATTTTTTCATGGCCTCCAAAGCCCGCGGGCCGGGCGGGTAACGGGCCTACGGGCCAACCCGTATCCGTGCAGGGCTCTAGTTCCAGTATTACCCCTCCAAAAAGTATTTTAAAATCAAGGAAAAATTTGTTTGTAATTGGTATTTTCAATGTATTTGAAATACGTAATTGGTATTTTGTATCTCGTTACACAAACCCGTGAATAATTGGTATCTTGTATTTCGTTACAAAAATCTGAAGTAATTGGTATTTTGTATCTCGTTACTCAAAATCGAGTAACTTGCCCATCCCTGTATATATATATATATATTGCACTGTAAATTAAACATAATTTAATTTGTTTCTCGCTTTGAAAGTCTTACAAATGCATTTAACAAATAAAAATAAAATAAATATCTTGCTGATGTACAATAATAAAAAATTAAAAATATCTTTTAGCTGTATTTAAATAAGCTAGAATTTAATGGAATGTTCTTGATAATGTAAATTGGTGATGTGATTAATTTTTTGTATTGCTGTGTGCTCTGTAATCTTTGGCAGGCCTGATGATGGTCTTTTCTGACCGAAACTGTTAAATTGCAATCACAGTCGTCTAGTCATTAAAAATCCTCGATATAATTTTTCATAAATTATTTCTTCTCTGCACCTCCATCTGCAACATAATCGAGTAAACCTCCTGCTCCTTTTAAAAAATTTTATAAAAGGGGGTTACTCTTTTAATTGGTTTTTTAAATATCTTCCATCCATATTACTGTACCAATCGGGATGAAATTTTTGTTGCAGATATATAATACGCTTTGATGTTTATTAACAGAATCTTCTGTCAATTTGTCGCATTTTAAAAAAGTTATAGTGAAAAAATTGAAAATTGTCTGTTTAAATGTGTTAAGATGATTTAGTTCCACTTTAAAACTTTATTTATTTATTTATCAACAGTAAGATTTTAACAACTCTAATAATTAATGGTCATTCAGTCACTCTTAATCTATAGATTAATTAACTTGGCAAGAGAATTGACTAGCTTAATCAGCTGCTGTGACAGGATTCGATCCCAAGACATGTGAATAGAGATTTTCCTCTTGTCAACAGTGGGGACCTGTCGGCAATCGCGGAAGAGCTCCTTCTAGAGGTCCTAAATGAGATTGACATCGGGAGCCATTCCAAAACAGGGATATTTTGACTTGAAAGTCACTTCTTTGTGTTTGCATGAACATATGCATTATCTTGAATAAGAGTTAAATTAACAGCAGGAAAGCGGTTCAAATATGACAAAAAATTGCCTAGTAATAACCCTGAGAATACTGGAAATTCATAAATGAGGCCGCCGAACTTGTATTGAGAAAAAATTATGCAATTTGTTTCGAAGATCGTGGCAGGGCCTCTGGACCGCCCAAATTAAATTTCTTTTTGAGTATCCCTGTTTTTGAATGGCTCCCGATGTCAATCACATTAAGGACCTCAAGAAGGAGCTCATCCGCGATTGCCGACAGGTCCCCACTGTCGACAAGCGGAAAATCGCTATTCACATGTCTTGGGATCGAATCCTGTCGCAGCAGCTGATTAAGCTAGTCAATTCTCTTCCCAAGTTAATTAATCTATAGATTAAGAGAGACTGAATGACCATTAATTATTAGAGTTGTTAAAATCTTACTGTTGATAAATAAATAAATACATTTAAACAGTCAATTTTCAATTTTTTCACTATAACCTTTTTAAAATGCCACAAATCGACGGGAAGTTCTGTTAATAAACATCAAAGCAATTGATATATCTGTAACAAAAATTTCACCCCGATCGGTACAGTAATAGAAAAATAAGAAAATTGTTAACTTTTTGGAATTTGGTCCACATTTGCTTTGAACCATTCAAATATTCCTAATAAATAATAATTACGTACCTTTTCAATAATAAATGACTTTGTTGGATCATTTGAAAATTTTCAAAAGTAAAATTAATATTATTTAAAAATTCCGTCATTTCAGCTTCCGTTGATTCAACGAGATATTTGACACTGAAAAATTGTTAATTTAATATTAGCTTTACCTTTTGACAAATTAATATGCTCAGGATTCGCAGGGACTTTGCAGCCAGGAGATTAAATAAAAAAATCTTTTTTTTATTTAATTTTTATTTGCCGACGTTTCGGTCGCCAATCACGACCTTCATCAGGGCAAATATTGTTAATTATACAAGATTATTTGCCCTGATGAAGGTCGTGATTGGCGACCGAAACGTCGGCAAATAAAATTAAATAAAAAAAGATTTTTTTATTTAATCTCTGGCTGCAAAATCCCTGCGAATCCTGAGTAAATCTCCACAGCCAAAAAACATCAATTTATCAAATTAATATGTGTTTTCTGCATGTGATTAGTTCATTGCTTTTGAAAAAAAAAACAATATGAAAAATTTTTCATGATTCAACCGAAGAAAATTTCAATTATTTTATTTTAAAAAACAATAGATAAAACTTAAATAATGACATGAAAACACATAAGTGCCATTTAACTTTAACTTTATGTATGGATTATTAAAAAAAATATAATATTTAAAAGTCAGCTGATCTTACACATCCCGTAATAATAATCTCTTTCAACATCAACCAATTAATCAGAATAAATGGCTTCCGACGCCCAAAAAGAATTAGGAAATTGATATTCTATCATTATTTTTATCAGGAATGAAAGTTACAAGAAAAGGCAGCCAAAATTTTTTCTTTAAAAATATATTTTAACAGCTGACGTTTCGCCTTTGGTTAAAGCCATCCTCAGAGCTGTTAATGGTCATTAAGTATATATGTTTTGAATTGTATTTGGTATTAATTTAGGATATCGTTAAATCAAAATTATAAAATGTTATTGTAACGTCATTTCTGTCTTAAGATTGATGATGTGTAAGAATAGCTTTATAAATAGTATGTAAAATGAATTAATTACTTTTCTAATTTCTTAATTTGGTCCTTAAGTTTATCATTTTCATTTTTTATATCCTGGTAGTGAATTTTATTCTGTTCTAAAATTGCGATTGTCTCAGATAAGACTATATTTTTGTTTTGGTATTTTTTAATTTTCGAATCTTTAATTTCAATTAATTTCCTGTAAACACAAAAAAAAAAGAAGATAAATTGAGAAAGTAAATAAAGCGTAGTAATGGTGGGTAAATAATAATTTTGCTTATTCCTATTATTTCTATTGTTGTTTTCTGAATTAGACGTAAACTCTCGTTGGAGATGAGCTCTATATATATATATTCAGAAAGGCTTCCGCGACTGAATGAATGCAAAGAAAAAGTTTTCTCGGGTCGGTTGTTGAGATTTACTCCACGTTTCGCACCCGCGACACCCGAGGAAACATAGTTTTCGTATATAATTATATAGCCTATCGCCTGCTGAGAATGGCAATTGAAAGTTTTATAAACATATCTACATATATAAATAGCCGGGCAACAAATGAATAGGCCAGAATCAATAACAAAGAATGGAATTATATTTTCGCCACTTTGCCGCTCAAAAGAAGACGTTTTAACAAAGTTTGTTAGGCTTAACTTATTTTTCGTACGGATATATATATATATTTTTTATTGTGTAAATGTTTTTCTGTCTCGACTGTATGTACGTACATTAGAACCCTGCACGGGTAGGCCCGTTATCCGCCCGGCCCGGTTTTGGAGGCCATGAAAAAATTACGGGCGGGTAGCAAGTGTATATAAACTTGTTCGGGTGGACGGTCATGTAAATGAAATCGGGCGGGAATGGACCTATAAAAAAAAAATAAAAAAAATTTAAAATATTTCTTTTCCAACATCTGAGATCAAGGAAGTTTAGTTTTTATTTTTTTTTTTATTATAAATTTAAAATATAAAAATTAAATAATTAAAAAAAAAAATTCTTTTTGTCAATTGATTTGACGTAGTCTAATAATTATTTATTATTATTTATTTAATTATTAAATAAAAGAATATTAATGTTATTTTATACAAAGTATGATTTCAGGGTAATTTTTAATAAAATTTTATTTAAAAATTGCTAGATATTCTTCACTAAATTTCGGGCGGGTCTGAAGAATGGTAAAAAATTACGGGCCGGGTACGGGCGGGAAGTCAAAAAAAAAAATACGGGCACGGGCGGGTACGTTCCAAAAAAAATCGGCCCGTGCAGGGCTCTAATGTACCATGGGGAACATAAACATTTGCACCCTAACAGGTTTGCAAGACGCCTACTAGTTAGGCAGCCCAATCGACTCACCACTACATATGCAGTGTCTGTGTGAATTTACCTGAGCTAGGGTTCTGAGGGTATTTTATGAAGAAGCCATAAACCATCCCTTTGGAAAATAGATACATTTTAAATAAAAATTTGCGAATTCCTCTCTCTATCTCGCAATGCAAGTAGCCAGATCGGTGAAATTTAGTAAATAATTCTTACCCTAAAATTGTATATCTGTTTCAAATTTTGGAGTAATTACAATACTTCAACCGGAAGTAGTTAGTATTTTACCTAAGATTATAAAAATTACCTTTTAAAAATATTTTAATCTGGTTATTAATTTTGAAAGTGGCCTAATTCCATTCTTGGTAAGAAGGGTTTGAAAGTTTTATAAACATATACCATACATTTAAATAGCCGGGCAACAAATTAATAGGCCAGAATCGATAGCAAAGAATTGAAATATATTTTCGCCACTTTGCTACTCAAAAGAGAAGTGCATTTCTTTCTCACTTTCTTTACTAAAAATATTACATTTTTAAAATACTTCTATAATCTTAGGTAAAGTAGGCCTACTTCCGGTTGAAGTATTTACTACAAAATTTGAAACAGATCTCCAATTTTAGGGCAAGAATTATTTATTAAATTTCATCGATCTGGCTTCTTGCATTGCGAGATAGAAAGAAGAATTCGCAAATTTTTACTTTCTCTTATTTTATTTAAATTTTATCTATTGTCTGAACATGCCACATTCTATGTTGTAAGACCTCTCGTTACAAAAATCCGAAATAGCCCAGTCAAATTAGGTGAAAATAAGGGTCAACCTCGGAATGAAAGATAATAAGCTGAATTTTTGTATGGACCTTTATTTTGGCATTCTAAATGATGTCTCAAAAGTCACATATGATCACGTGTCCGCGTCACGCGGTATTCCAGGTCAAAGGTCACGAAAATCAGTTTTTCGCGAATATCTCGTTTCCTATACCTTAAATGATATTTGGACCTATTATAAAAGTTGTAGAGGATAAAATTATCTACAATTTATATCTGAAGCATTTTTTTATACGACTAATCGTTTTTGAGGTAGAGCGTAAAGAGTGCGCACCACATAGCCTTATATGGCTTTATGCACGTAATGTGTGACTCATGGTATTCATACGGTATTGTAAGTCGTATAAAGTTTATTATTGATTAAAAACAACTGCCATTATTTACTTACTAATTATTAATTATTTATATTTAATTATATGTCTTTAACTCTTATATTTAACTATAGTGATTTTATACTTTTAATTCTGTTTTATATTATATATCTTAATTATATTTTAGGTAGAAAAGACATGTACACGAAAATAATATATTTTATTTATATCTTTATTTATCATTCATATATCGCATATGATACATTTGCATGTGGTAAAGCGCGCCTACACTCAAGGACCGGAAGTTAATATTATAGTATGATGATAGGATGATGATTACAATTACAGTTCAAATTTTAGGTGGATTTTGGTTGACTTTAATTATAATTAGAAAATGGAACTTCTTCTTCTGGTTGGTCAGTATTTGTGATTCGTTATAATTATCCTTGTTATGGATAATATTTGTCTCGATACCTTCAAGGACTTCGGGGTCATATGCACTCTCTTGTTCATCAGGATTATTTTGATATGATGAAGCTTTGAGGCAAAATTAACTCCTGGGACCAATAACTACATTATTATCCCCAGCACTAGCTGAACTGCTAAACACATTATTTTGCATCTGAAAGAATGGTTGTCTCTACGCTGGGGATGCAGGAAATCGGAGTTAAAATGTTCTCTAGCTTGTGGCTAGTGAAACGGACAAGCTTGCCACAACGTTTCAACATATCAAAATAATCCTGATGAAGAGAGTGCATATGAAGACCACGAAGTCCTTGAAGGTTTGGAGACAAATATTATCGATAACGAGGATGATGTTAACGAATCACAAATTAATGACCGACCGGAAGAAGAATAAGGGAATTAAGTTCCATTTGCTAAATATGTAAGTAAGGTCAATCAAAATCCACACAATATTTGAACCGAAATTGTAATAAATGTATCATATGCGATATATGAATGATAAATAAAGATATAAATAAAATATATTATTTTCGTGTCATGTCTTTTCTACCTAAAATATAATTAAGATATATAATATAAAACAGAATTAAAAGTCTAAAATCACTATAGTTAAATATAAGAGTTAAAGACATATAATTAAATATAAATAATTAATAATTAGTAAGTAAATAATGGCAGTTGTTTTTAATCAATAATAAACTTTATACGACTTACAATACCGTATGAATACCATGAGTCACACATTACGTGCATAAAGCCATATAAGGCTATGTGGTGCGCACTCTTTACGCTCTACCTCAAAAACGATTAGTCGTATAAAAAAATGCTTCAGATATAAATTGTAGATAATTTTATCCTCTACAACTTTTATAATAGGTCCAAATATCATTTAAGGTATAGGAAACGAGATATTCGCGAAAAACTGATTTTCGTGACCTTTGACCTGGAATACCGCGTGACGCGGACACGTGATCATATGTGACTTTTGAGACATCATTTAGAATGCTAAAATAAAGGTCCATACAAAAATTCAGCTTATTATCTTTCATTCCGAGGTGAAACCCTAATTTGACTGGGCTAAAATAACAGTTTTTTTTTTTTTAAGAATATAAATAAGAATATTTTAACGCCCCGAGATATTATTACCTGATATAAAGGTCTATAGATATCGGAACAATTTTACTAAAAATTGGGACACAAGTTTCGTTCAAATTGTGAAATAAGTTAATTTTTTCCAAATAAGAAGATAAGATTAATTAAAATGTTGAAATTCTATTAATTTGAGATCAAATTCATTTGACATGAAAAGGCTACGCTATATCGCTATATAGATTGTTCAAAAGGGTTGGTTTATGGTCTATCATAAAAGACCCTCAGAACCCTAGCTCAGGTAAATTCACACAGACACTGCATATGTAGTGGTGAGTCGATTGGGCTGCCTAACTAGTAGGCGTCTTGCAAACCTGTTAGGGTGCAAATGTTTATGTTCCCCATGGTAGGCTTTATATTTCTTAAGTTAAATTTGTATCGGTATGTTTATATAAAAAAAAAAAAAAAAAACTTCAAAAGTAAATGAAAAAGTGAGTTGACGAAATGCTTTAGCGACATATGTCTGCAAGTTTTTGATTTGAACCTCAGATTGGAGACTAATGCAGACCCCTCCAAGGTGGGTGACGCGGTTAGTCTTAAATAATAAATACTCACAAATGCTGGAGATTCTGAAGCAGCTAGGCGTGGGTGGATCTGATGAAGTTATATAGTTTTTGCAGTCAAGTAGCGACCGAGGATACTGAATGAAGCAGGAGACACTCAGGAATATCTATTTTGTGCTGCAACAAGAACAAACTCTGTCAAAAGGGGAAAGTAAGAAAGAGTAGAGAAAGTGAAAGAATGACTATGATCATATCATCATCTAATCAGTCAATAGTAGATAGGTTATTATCTACACGAATTACGAAAAACTAAGTGTATTGAGATTGGTTCTCTATGCTTTTTGTGAGTTTTTATGCTTTTTTCCCCTTCGTGCTTATTTGAACTTATTTTACGAATATTTATATTGTTTTAAAAATAATTCAAAACATTATTCAGCAAAAACGTTCATGTAAAGCAAATCCTTAGGCGGGCTTTGCCCCCTGAACCCCTCTACTCTGCCCCTCGCGAGTGGGGAGAGGGGTGTAATCTGGTGCGACTGGCCGCTCAGCTCACGACTTTCTCTTACTTTCGGTAATTTAAAGTTGCATTCTGAACTTGTTTATCAGAATATAGACTATAGGCTATACAAATGAAATTTTTAGGTATTAATTTTTAAAGTTTTATATTAAAAATAAAATTTAATTTCCAAAAAAAATATTTTTCGCCCGTGACTCGTGACTCAGAGAGAAGATATTAGCTTCTCGTGCCTAGGGTCCCGGGTTCGCTTCCCGTCCTTTGAATTGGCTACCAATCATTTGAAATTAATAGGGATGGGGTCTAAAGACCCTTAGTCCTTTGATGTCGATGGAGACCTTAAATAAATACAAAAAAATATATATATTTTTCTCAAATCTCGGGGAAGGGGGGTAATTACCCCATTTACGAATGAGTGGAAGTTGCTTATGAAATGCTTTTTTTTAATTTTATGCTTATTGAACATCTTTTCTGTTTTTTAAGCACTTTTTTTCCATATTTTTATGCTTTTTTTGTCCGATCTTTAGTCATTAGTATGTTCAGGGAAATGTTCTCCCAAAATTGCCGTTTGAGGAAGAGCGGTGATGCTGTACCTACCATCTATAAGGATGCAAAATTTTATTTCGGAATTCCATACGCAAGATTTCCTAACAGAGAGTGACAGACGGACGGATAGACGAACACTCTACTACAGTATTATAATTTACTAGTGTAGAGCATAAATATCATATTTTATTTATAAAACATTTAGAATATAAATTTAAATTTTTTGTTTGAAAATACAGAATTCAACATTTTTTTATAAAATAATTTTTTAACCACCGACCGGTTTCGATCATTATTTTAGACTTCTTCAGATTAAGATGCACAAATTTCTTATATTCCAGAGAAAAATTTTTAGGTATAGCCTTTGTATGAATATTTTTCTTTTTTTTTAAGGTCTTTTTGGCATCTATGGCCGTCGCTATTTATTTAAAATGATTGGTAGCCAATTCAATTTAAATTCTTCTTGCTGCCTCTCTTAATCCCATGTATAATTCAGAAATAAATAATGGAAGATATTTTTTCCAGCTATAACATTTTCTTGAGAAAACAGGATGAATAAAGAAGAGCAGCTGGTATTTGTTTCATTTATTTAAGGCCCATTAAGCTGACGTTTCGGTCTCGGTCGAGACCATCCTCAGAGCTTATGGGCTGTCAATATGAGATAAATTGTAAAAAGCTCAATTATATAATTCATAACCCTTAAGTTATAGCAAGGTATATAAATACTGTAGATATAAATTAATATACATAGGGTTGTACAATTGAGGTATAATTGGAAGAGCAACAGTCAGAGTGGTGCGTCTTATCGACTACAGGTCTCGACCGAGACCGAAACGTCAGCTTAATGGGCCTTAAATAAATGAAACAAATACTAGCTGCTCTTCTTTATTCATCCTGTTTTCTCAATAAATTTATCCAGCTATAAATCTACCCTTTTCATAAATTATTAAAATTTTTTTTTTAATTATTTTAGGTCTTTTAGGGCATCTGAGGCCAATTAGACCCCGTCTCTATTTATTTCAATTTATCGGTAGCCAATTAAATTGAAATAAATTTTTTGTCCCATGAAACGGGATTTAAAAAACGGCATTTAAAAAATTAAATAAAAGTTTTCAAACTTGATTTTGATCTAATTCCCATTAAACCACTGTAAACATATAGGATTATTTTTATTTTCATGAAAAACAAAGATTCAATTAAACATCTTTGAATGCAGATATGTGGAATGAACATTGCTAGTATGGTCGGTGTTGGTTCCCACATGGGCGTAAAGTCTCGGCACGCGTTCGTCCATTAACCCCTATTGAAGGAGAGCCTTCAGTCAGCCAGAGGCCTTCAGGGGACTTTGCCGCCGCGTGTATGGATCAAAACTAGGAGATTAAAATGTTGCCCTCGCCACACGACCATTCAAAGCCTTTTGCTTGCTCGGGCTTAGATGTGTTTCAATGAATCAGAATCCCCCACCTCCTAAAATACTATTTCATGACGAACGACGATGATCCCTGACAATAAGCGGAAAATATACTTGAGCGGAGAGATCAACTAGTATAATAAACTCTGTTTGATATGGATATCAAGTTCTTTATCTTAAAATATAATAAAGATTTTATTAAATATTTTGAATATCAGATTTAAAACGTACAAGGGAGAGAATACTGTCACCTTCTAAGCTCTTAAAATCTCATGGATATAATTTTGAAAAGTCTGGTGTCCTGTCATACCAGATTTCTTTGTGTCGAGATATATTTAGTTTATATTTAGTTCCAAACTTGCATTTTAAATGATGACTGTTATTTTTTCAAAATTTTAATCTCATATTTGGATATTTTATACCCAATAGAGAATCCTAAATAAATACAACATTTCATAAGAATTGGAAAACGTTTTTTAAAATGTGTAAAAAGTTTCAAAAGGAGAGCAGGAGACCCTCTTTTGAATCGATATTTACATGCAAAACCCCATAGGGATTAACCTTTGGCTTTATGGAAGAGCTGAAAAATGAATCTGAAAAATCTACTTTAAAGGACGTAAGGGTCATTCTACACGAGAGTTTTTGCCACGTTTTTAACGCTTCAAAAACTCGAGTCAAACAGAACTAAGGAGTTTAAATGGGGAGCATCTACACGGGCGTTTTGAACGCGTTTAAAACGCAGCCATAGAAACGCGTTTAAATCGCGTCATAAAACGCGGCGTTTTCAACGCGTCAAAAACGTTCGTGTAGGATGGCCAGTTCAAAACGCGTCAAAAACGCATTGAAACGCTAGAATAGCCCTAAAACAAACCATGGAAGTACGAGGGTTCGACTTACGGGAGCCTCATTTTTTCACTTTTGAATTTTCTAAATTAATTTCCTCAAACCTCCCTGGTGGAGTACTCCATACCCCGTACCAAGGTTAAGCGTGACTAGATGATTGGCAAATAAAAATTATCTGTATCAACGCCAAAATCAGTATTAAATTTGTATTTATTCCAACTAACCAAAGAAATAATACTATTTATATCCATTTTTCTGGACCCTTCAAGCGTTCATAAATCCACATCAATATTTCAATAATCGACTCAGAGAGATAAAGTTGGGGAGAGAGAGAGAGAGGGATGGTTGACTCATTATGCATATATCTAACCCTTCGATTTGCATATAAGAAGTTTCGAAAATAGTAGAGGTTATTAATGCTCAATGACTTTTTTGACTGGTCATAAATGACTCCCAGGGAGACATCGAGAAATTCACCGTTCAGACCGACCACGTGAATTATTAGCTGAAGAAATAGTTTTATAAACTGTTTCGTTCTTCTTCGAACAAAATTTAGGGTTTAATTATTTTTTTTTCAATTTTCGCCTTTCTAATTTTTAAATAGAAACACAAAATTTAAACTGTTAATATTTTTTAATTTTTTTTTCAAGTTCCGATGACTGCTTCTTAGAGCTCATTTTACTTTCTCTTACCTCTATATATATGTTAATATATAGAGAGAGAAAGTTCATGTCAAAAATTCGATGTCGAGATTTTGATAGATATACACGTTTTGAGGTCCCCTGAATAAAAAAAAGTGGTTTTCGCGACATGGTCTGTCTGTCTGGTGTGTGTGTGTCTGTGAACAAAATATCTCAAGAACGAAAAGAGCTAGGAGGTTGAATTTTATATTTAAAATAGACACGCCCATGGGAAGTGACACGAAGCTTTTGAACAAAATCGACCAAAGATTACTAATACTTTACTGATGCATAAGATTTAAACTTTCGACCGTTGGTTCTCGTTGAAACATTTTGTAAATTAAAATTAAATATACAAATTAAACACTAGGTTATTTGTTTCAAAGGTTTTATTAATTAAAAATTAACACTTAATACGTATTTCGACAATTTCTTGTCATCATCAGAAGTGATTACATTCTAATACATGAAAGTAGATACAGCATATATTATATATATACACTAGAAGCAGTGGTACCAACTGCAATACATCAAAGTAACAAGAATATGTTGCCAACATAACTCAATATGAACTTAATTAATATAACAAAATTAAAAGACATACAATAAAAAGGAAATTAACATATAAAATTTTTTTTTTTTTTTTTTTTTTATAAAAATATAAATAATGACAATATATAATTAATACTCAGCTCAAAACTAATTTTTTTTTTTTTTTTTTTTTTTTTTTTTTTTTTTTTTTTTGACATATATATGGATACAATAGATATAATTGAGGAAATCTCTTAGGTAATAACAAACTAGTGTCTAGAAGTGATCAATCAGAAAGTGGCGTGTACCAGATTGATTGTCAAAATTGTGATTGTATATATATAGGAAAAACTGCTAGAAACCTTAAAATTCGAGGACGTGAGCATATACGGGCATGGAAATTAAATAAAGGTGAAAATTCGAATGTGGCTAAACATCTTATAGAGAATGGTCATTCATGTTCGATGGATGATATAAAACTCATCCACAAAGCTCCCAAGGGACTAAAATTGGACCTTTGGGAGGCTTTAGAAATTCAAAAAGTCTTTAAAAAATAATGAAAATTTAATGAATGAACAATTAGATTTACATAAAACTCCTTTGTTTTCGATATTTTAGTTTATATTTACATCGGACGTGAATTTTTTCGAATGTATATATATATATATATATATATGTACGAAAAAAAAAAAAAAAAAATTGTTTGAGCTGAGTATTAATTATTATTGTCATTATTTATATTTTTATAAAAAAAAAAAAAAACAAAAAAAAAAATTTTTATATGTTAATTTCCTTTTTATTGTATGTCTTTTAATTTTGTTATATTAATTAAGTTCATATTGAGTTATGTTGGCAACATATTCTTGTTACTTTGATGTATTGCAGTTGGTACCACTGCTTCTAGTGTATATATATAATATATGCTGTATCTACTTTCATGTATTAGAATGTAATCACTTCTGATGATGACAAGAAATTGTCGAAATACGTATTAAGTGTTAATTTTTAATTAATAAAACCTTTGAAACAAATAACCTAGTGTTTAATTTGTATATTTAATTTTAATTTACCGATGCACTTTTTCAGTTTTTTTCGATTTTCTCAAAATTCGCTCCAACGATTTTTTTAATTCAAAAATCAATTATTTTTTAGATTCTCTTTAAAATGTATATTCTCATTTTGTCATTGAAATCTTCTGAAGACCACTTTACTCTTGTACTTCATAGAAAAGATAGGAGAAATGGTTGCCATGGTAGCAAAATATAAATATTTTCACATACTTATAAATTTTACATCTTGAAATTCGAATGTACCGTACTGTCGGAAACTAAATACATTTGGTACCCAAATGGCTTAAATGAAATCACCGGACTGCCTGGGATTCAAACCCGCGACCCTTAGAATAGAAGGTCAGCACGCTAGCAACTACACCAAGGCCCGAGAACACTGAAGAAGGTTCAGAATAAGTGACCGCATTTTTTAAATACTACAATGTGTTCAATGAAGTTTATATTACAAATAATAATGTTTAATGGCTGGAAATGTATTGAGGAAGGATATAAATGCAGGCAGCCAAGAAATAAAAACGCTCTCGATTCCCTTTGAATGTCCAGACGTTTCGGGCAAAATTTATTCGCCCATCCTCAGTGAACTATTCTAGTGGGAGAGAGTTAAGTCTCCTTTGGTATACATAGTTGTTGTTAGGTCCTACTACGTATTCTATTTAATGTAACAATATGATGACAAATGAGTTTTTTGTTGTTAAAGTTTTTTTTTTTTTTTTTTTTTTTTTGCTATTTTCATAGTCAAGATACAATCAAGTAAAAAAAAAAAAAAAAAAAAAAAAAAAAAAAAATTTAACAACAAAAAACTCATTTGTCATCATATTGTTACATTAAATATGAATACGTAGTAGGACCTTACAACAACTATGTATACCAAAGGAGACTAACTCCCTCCACTAGAATAGTTCGGCTGAAGATGGGCGAAATTTTGCCCGAAACGTCTGGACAGGATTCGAAAGCGTTTATCTTGGCTGCCTGCATTTATATCCTTCCTCATTATATTACAAATGTTCTTAATAAGTTTAAGATTTATTATATTGGAAAAAAAGCAGAAGCAACAAAAAGCTGATTTGCATAATATTTCGAACCATGATTATTTATCATGATTATTTTATGGCACATTAAATATATATCTGAGTGCAGAATGGTGATGAGGATGAACTATATCGGCTAAACAGAAATGTGTCAAGATTCATGAGAGCTTTTTGTCGGCTCGCTTTCTCCATTCAATATTTATATAGATCGTCGGTACCAAACTATTTGATAAACTACTTATTTGAGCTATTAAAATATTTATTAAATACAATAATTTATTTTTCAATGATATGAATTAAAAATAGAAGATATATTTGAATACCAAATGGTATAAATAAATAAGCCTAGAACACAACGAAACTTTACTGCTCATTTTAATCCGAGATCGCACTATACTTTGATTCATAATTTTCAAAAAAGATTTGGTCCAGGAGATTATAAGAAAATTGTGGTCACTATTTAGCTTAGAATAATTTAATTTAACTTCCAATCCGTGAAAAAAAAAGGAAATTTTGCAAATTTGTAATAAGAAACTAGCCGTGCCGCCTGCCTTCGGGATGTTTCACGTCTAACCACAGCAGATATCACGAATGACTACTCTTTTGTGTGAAGTTTGATATTACGGCTCCCACATAGAAGAGCCAAAAAGTTTGAAGTCCAAGGACGGAACGAAAATCAATAATAAAAATTATAGGCCTATAAGTAGCAATTAATATTTAGGTGGAAGGAAGGCAATGAGATGAGAATTTCCGCTCGGGAAGACACCTGCGTTTCCTGAATCCCCTGCATCTCAGATCCCTGGGTGGTCCCCAAAGCACCAGAGACACGTGACTAGGCTATTTACAAATTGCAGGGGGTCACGTGTCCCCCACTAAATGAAACTGTTATTGGGTTGCAGGGCTTTTATTGGTCGCGTGGATGCACACGTTCCTCGCGGGCGGGAGGACAGGCGGACGCACCCCTCCCCCACATTACACACGCCCCCCTTCCGCCGAAGGGGGTGCAAAACCCCTTTTCTCTTCTCCTTTGATATTTCATTTAAAACTTTGGAACGAGAATGCGACTTCAAATGAACGGTGTTTATTGGAAAAATATTTGCTTCCTTTTGCTTTTGGGGGCTTATACAGAGAGAAAGAGAAGAGATGAGAATTGTTGATAAGCGGGGGCGGGGAGAGAGCCTCCGTATTTGCGACATTATTAAGTCCTCCGGCAGGACTGTGAGAAAGGACGCGGAATTAATGAGTGCTAAAAACGGAAACATTTGATAAAAATTTTCCTAGATAAACTTTACCACCTTTCACTCTTCGAGAATTAAAATGAGAGAGAGAGAGAGAAAAAGGGAGATGATGATGATGATGAAATGAAGAGTAAATTTGCTTTCATCTGCATCTCTTAAGGGGAGGAGGAACAGAATCTCTCATAATTTCGTTATAATGCTTACGTTCATAAATAATTTATGACATATGTATTAAGATATTTAAAAAAAAAAAATTCATTCAATTTACAATTTTTCTTTCGTAGTTCTTATTTATTCAAAAAATCTGGTGTGACTGGCGCACAGCACACAACTTTCTCTTACCTTCGGTAATCGAAAGTTGTGTACTGTGCTTGTCACACCAGATTTTTTGTGTCGACATGTATTTAGTTCCCGACAGTACGGAACATTTGAATTCAGATGTAAAATTTATAAGTATGGGAAAATATTTATATTTTGTTACCATGGCAACCATTTCTCCTATCCCCCCTATGAAATACAAGAGTAAAGTGGTCTTCAGAAGATTTCAATCGCAAAATGAGAATATACATTTTAAAGAGCATCTAAAAAATAATTGATTTTTGAATTTAAAAAAAAAATCGTTGGAGCAAATTTTGAAAAAATCGAAAAAAACTGAAAAAGTACATCAGTAAAGTACTAGTACTCTTTGGCCGATTTTGATTAAAAGCTTATTTTTCCGGTCCCGGGGGTGTTTAACTTAAATATAAAATTTCAACCTCATAGCTCAATTCCTTCATGCTTAAAATTGAACACACACCCACCCACACACACACCCACCCACCCACACACACACCCACCCACCCACAGACAGACCATGTCGCGAAAACCACTTTTTTGGATTCAGGGGACCTCAAAACGTGAAGATCCATCAAAATCTCGACATCGAATTTTTGACATGAATCCAATACTTTCTCTCTATATATATATTACATATATACATAGGTAAGAGAAAGTAAAAAGTAACAAATAGGGTTATATTTAACCTAAATCTGAGATAAAGGGCATTTCATTTGCACAATTGTAAACAAAACCAATGGCGAATTTTTCTTGTTTTATATAAAAAAAGGTGCACAGCGTAATAATGTTGTGATTTAAATAAAGAGGTAGATCTTTTTCCCTTCAAGATGGTGGCCTTATCTCAATTTCGATCAAAATGGCGCTTGGTTCCTTCATGTATAACTTGGTCCATTTAGTCTATAAAAACATCCATATAGACTATTCTAGTAAATATCACTACTTAAAGAGTTACATTATAAAACAATATATTTTTCAAAAATTCCCGCAGCTAATCATAAATAGGTTCTCTCTTTTTATTATTCATTTAGAGACGCCCTAAATTTAATAATAAATGTCAGGACAATCAATTCTATTGCCGATTGAAATCTCCAACTGGCTTATCAATATTTCATAAGGTCCTATTTTAGGTCTATATATGTGGTTAATAGCTCGGCGTCGTTGGGAGGTGATCCCCGCCCTTTTGGGAATATTAAACGTGCGAAAACAAATAGAACCCCTCCCCCAGGAGGATGAGGGGGCAACAAGTCTAGCGTGGGAGAGGGTGTGTGTATTGTCAACAAGAGAGAGCCCTTTTCGATCTTTGACTGTCTGTCTGTCTCTCCTACCCTCTATATGTCTTTGCTAGCTGGTTTTGAACCCTCCTCCACGGCAGTGCGCGATAAATGTAACAAAGCCAATCAAACCCTCTGTGTTTGCATTGCATTGGCAGTCAGTGGGAAGCGTTCAGAAAAGAGTCGAACGTTTCGGTACCTTACTTGCTTCTTCTTCTCTTTCTCTACCCTATTTGTTTGTATGCCGTTGCATTGTGTTGCTAAAACAAATATCCCTAGCGGAAATTTGATTTTTCCCACTTATTATATATATATAAGGTCCTTGACAATCTAATCCAAGAGATTTCAAACTTTCTAGATTTGTCAAAACATGGGTTGCGGTTCCCAGGGTAGAATAAATTTTTGTCGTTGTATTCATGGTTTTTTAATTTCTCTAACCTCTATATATGTTAATATATAGAGAGAAAGTATGAGATTCATATCAGAAGATGTCGAGATTTTGATGGAAATACAGGTTTTGAGGTCCCATGAATCTAAAAAAGGGTTTCGCGTCATGGTCTGTCTGTCTGTGTGTGTGTGTCTGTCTATGTTCAATTTAAAGCATGAAGGATTTGAGCTAGGAGGTTGAAATTTTATATTTAAGTTAGGCATCCCACTAGGGCGTCAAAATATCTTTTAATCAAAATCGGCTTAAAAGTACTATTACTTTAAAATTCAAAAATCAATTATTTTTTTAGATGCCCTTTAAAATGTATATTGCCCCCGGGTTTGGCGTAGTAGGTAGCACGCCTACCTCCTATACCAAACGTCGCGGGTTCGGACCCAGGCAGTCCGATGATTTTATTTAAGCCATTTGGATACCAGATGGCTTAAATAGAAATGCCTAACCCCACAATAGATATATTCTCTACAACGGTTATCGTCAAAGTCTTATATGGCCTAAGTTGCCGAAAAGACTGTATGAATGTGTGTGTGTGAATGTGAGTGTGAATGAGAAAAAAAGTGTGAATGTTTTAAAAAAAAAAAAAAAAAATGTATATTCTCATTTTGCCATTGAAATCTTCTGAAGACCACTTTACTCATATACTTCATAGGAAAGATAGGAGAAATGGTTGCCATGGTAACAAAATATTTTCTACACTTTTAAGAAATTTGAATGTCGGAAACTAAATATATGTCGACATAATAAATCTGGGGCGACAAGCACAGAACACAAGTTTTTCTTGCTAAAGGTAAGGTACATTTTAAAGAGCATCTTAAATATAATTGATTTATGAATTTTAATCAAAATTGTTAGATTGAATTTTGAGAAAATAGAAAAAACTGAAAAAGTGCATCAGTAAAGTACTCTTACTTTTTGGTAAATTTTGTTTAAAAGTTTATTTTCTCGCCTCAGAGAGGTGTCTAACTTAAATATAAAATTTCAGCCTCGTAGCTCAATTCCTTCATGCTTAAATTTGAACACAGACAGACAGATCATGTCGCGAAAAACATTTTTTTGGATTCAGGGGACCTCAAAACGTATATATCCATCAAAATCTTCATCGAATTTTTGACATGAATTCAATACTTTCTCTCTATATATTAACAGGTAAGAGAAAGTAAAATAGTTATATACTTTACGATTAAAGAAGAAGCAGATGATGAAGGGAATTTTTATTTACATATTCTAAATAGGAAGTGAGCGGGGGAGGAGTTTAATCATCCCTTCCTTATATACACCTCAGGGGGCCTATCAATTTCGCACATCTCTTCTCATTAATTAGCCACCTAAACGACAAAAACCCGTCACACATTCAAATCAATCTATCAATCCATCATTTAATTAAAAATAAAAATTAACAGAAGAATCTAATAAATTCTCAATATTTAAAGTGGTGTTATTTATTCTATAAATTAAAACAACATCCTATGAACAAACAATCAAATACATTATCTATTTTGTTTATTAATTCTGCGATTGATTGTTAAAACACGTATGGCATGACTTAAAAACAATTCCAATGAAAATATAAGATTTATTATCTACCATTCAAAAAATTACAATCGTTTTAATATTTTTGTGCAATTGATAATTGCATAACAACCAGAGATAGTGAGAAAGGGTTTAATAATTTTGAATTATGGTAAGGGTAGTATATCTCATGCATAGGTCACTTTTTTTGATTAAAAGTCCGAAAAAAATGGGGAGGGTGTCATTATTTGAGATAGGGGCATCATCGACAGTTAGAACAATGCATCATAAAGGACGAAACGAGTAACTAACACCAAAAAATAACAATAGAGGGGAGGGGGAAAAAGGAAAATGAAAAATAAACCGCCGAGTGATGGTGGTGGTGGTGGTGGTGGTTACATACAAATATGAGAGTAACAGCAGTAGTGTGTAGCCGGCGGACATTCCATGTTGTTGCTCTAATAATTTATGCTTATTGCAGGCAAAATTCGACGGGCTGTAATTCTTGTGGCGTCACACCAACGAATGATGTACAACATCATGACAGGGGAGGAGAGAGAGAGAGAGAGAGGGATGTATGTGCGTTGTATGTATGTATATGTGATGGCAGAGTGTTTAAATGCAATAGGGAAAGCATACACACATACAAATGACGGATTTATAGAGCTCGAAAAATTCAAAGAATAATTGAAAAACGATTAAAATTGGTCATTGGAAAAATAAAATAATATTAGAAATATTAAACAAATTATTTATTAAAGATAAATATGTGTTATCATTTTAGGAATTCTCATTTGTAATCATATATTAATAAACAAGTGCTAAAGCCCGCCGAAGGCCAGGGAGTGCGCCCCCTGGACCCTCTTGCTCGCCTTCGGTGAGCAAATGCATCAAATTTATTCTTGCAAAATTTTTTAAGTTTTAAATTTCCCACTCTGACTCAGCTTCCTCAACGCTAACCAATCAGCGAGAGAGGGAGAGTGGTAAACAGGCGACAAATTGGAAGTGAGTGGCTAGCGCTTTATATATTAGTATATATGATATGATAAAGTATATATAGAGGCAACAAAGATAATCATCAAGATCATATTTAAGTCTTAACCATTAAGCAATCCTAACATAAGGTGGGTGGCCCAGAAAAATCAGAGTGTGGAACGTCCCCCGGTTGCAATCGGTATAATACAATTTAAAAATATAGGGTAAGAGAAAGTAAAAATAATATTAAAGAATTTTAAAGTTTCATGGCATTCTATAATACGGTTTTTTCGCCATCGAAGGCCAAGGGCGGATACAAGGGGAGGAGAGAAAAGGTGGTAATTCCCCCCGCTCACCCCCCCCACCCCAGATTCGAGAAAAATATTTTTTCTTGAAAATTAAATTTTAATTTTAATATAAATACATTATAACCTTGCTTAGCGATCACCTCTCATAACTAGTAATTCGCATAACGAACAAAACAAATTAAGAAAGAATGACTTGATTAAAGAGCGTCGTTTCGCATAACAAGCGGCGTAGAGACGGGATCGTGTGCAAGTTAAATTTAGTCTGTGTCATGGGGGGACAGCTCTATGGAGAGAATGTTATTGTTTCGAAAAACGAGTGTTTCGCTTTACGAGTATGATTCTGGAACGAATTATGCTCGTTGAGCGAGGATCCACTGTATTAAAAAATTTTATTTGTAGGCTTATATATATATTGGTAAACAAGTATAGAATGCAACTTTAAATTACCGAAAGTAAGAGAAAGTTGAGTGCTGGGCGACCAGTCACACCAAATTACCTCCGAAAAATTCCTCTGAATCTGCTCTTGATTTAAACCCCAATCCAATTGAAATAAAAATTTTATCGAGAGAGACGAGATGCGAACCCAAGACCTCTAGCACAAGAGGCAAAAACTACCATTGAGCTTTGGCGACGGATTGTTTATTGAGGGCAACAAGTATTCTGGTGTATGTGTGTGCATTGAAGGGCTTTTCAAAGGCTGAGAGGCATTTAGTCTCTCGATGGGCCTAATCACCACCTCCTCATCGCTTTATTTGATCAGATGTGCGCTCTTCTTTTTACTTTTTAATCTTTCAACCATGTAATATCTTGGTTTCAGAAAAGAAATAAAGACAAGGATTAACAGAAATATTGATAAAATTTCTTTTCACTCTTTTCTCTTTGAATTTGACTTTTTTTGTTGTTGTATTTTTATTAATCTCTTTAACTCTCTGACGGCCAAAGCTCAATGGTAGTTTTTGCCTCTTGTGCTAGAGGTCTTGGGTTCGCATCTCGTCTCTCTCGATAAAATTTTTATTTCAATTGGATTGGGGTTTAAATCAAGAGCAGATTCAGAGGAATTTTTCGGAGGTAATTTGGTGTGACTGGTCGCCCAGCACTCAACTTTCTCTTACTTTCGGTAATTTAAAGTTGCATTCTATACTTGTTTACCAATATATATATAAGCCTACAAATAAAATTTTTAATACAGTGGATCCTCGCTCAACGAGCATAATTCGTTCCAGAATCATACTCGTAAAGCGAAACACTCGTTTTCGAAACAATAACATTCTCTCCATAGAGCTGTCCCCCCATGACACAAACTAAATGTAACTTGCACACGATCCCGTCTCTACGCCGCTTGTTATGCGAAACGACGCTCTTTAATCAAGTCATTCTTTCTTAATTTGTTTTGTTCGTTATGCGAATTACCCAAGACCTCTAGCACAAGAGGCAAAAACTACCATTGAGCTTTGGCCGTCAGAGAGTTAAAGAGATTAATAAAAATACAACAACAAAAAAAGTCAAATTCAAAGAGAAAAGAGTGAAAAGAAATTTTATCAATATTTCTGTTAATCCTTGTCTTTATTTCTTTTTCTGAGACCAAGATATTACATGGTTGAAAGATTAAAAAGTAAAAAGAGGAGCGACCATCTGATCAAATAAAGCGATGAGGAGGTGGTGATTAGGCCCATCGAGAGACTAAATGCCTCTCAGCCTTTGAAAAGCCCTTCAATGCACACACATACACCAGAATACTTGTTGCCCTCAATAAACAATCCGTCGTTATTAGCTGATCACAAGGGTTGTTTGTTGTGTTCTCGATCATCTTTGCTTTTTTGCATGCATCATCAGGCAGGTTATGGATGAAGCCAATTCCATCCCTACTACTTTTGTTTCTACGGAATACTTAATCTGCCACTGTTTTTACTTTCAAAATAGGTCAAACGCGGCGAAATATATAAAAAATCTGGTGTAACTGTCGCATTTAAATATAAAATTTAAACTCATAGCTCTTTTTGTTCTTGAGATATTTTGTTCACAGACACACACATACACATTACTAGAATTTTTTACATAAGATTTTTATTTAGTACTAACCTTCAAACGATACGTGTATAAATTTGACAGCAATCTAACTATTGATTTGTGAGTTATAGAATTTTATGTGAAGCAACTTTTGTTATTGGAAAAAAAATGGAAAAAAGTGAATTTCGAGTTTTAATAAAGCATTGCTTCGAATTGCTTACCCACCCACCATATTCTCCAGATTTAGCCCCCAGCGACTTTTTCCTGTTTTCAGATCTCAAGAGAATGCTTGCTGGGAAGAAATAAAATCGAGTTGTCAAAATTTTGTTTTTTTTTCTTACTTATCCTACGGACTTATTGAATGGTACATAGGTAAGAGAAAGTAAAAAAGATTAAAATTATGTTATCATGGCAAACATTTCTCCTATCTTTCCTATGAAGTACGGTTAGCTTAATTTCTTCGTGCTTCAAAACACTTTTAGGTCAAAATGAGAATATACATTTTAAAGAGCATCTAAAAAATAATTGATTTTTGAATTTTTTACAATTTTGGTGGAGCGAATTTTGAGAAAATCGAAAAAAAACTGAAAAAGTATATCAGTAAAGTACTAGTTCTTTTAGGTCGATTTTGGTTAAAAGCTTATTTTCACGGTTAGCTCAATTTCTTCATGCTAAAAATCGCTACACACAGACATACAGTCAACATGGCCTATATCCATCAAAATCTCGACATCGAATTTTTGACCTGATCGCAATACTTTCTATATATATTTCATATATAGGATAAGAGAAAGTAAAAAGGAAGTATGTGTTACTGGCCTTTGAGTCAATTGGGAGCGATTAGAAATAGATATGTTTTAGAGCTTGGGGAGGGGAGCGAGAGAGATTCCCAGATGAGTATCAGATCCCTTATTATGATATCCGGAGTTAATCGGATGTTCCACCCTCCAAAATTCTATTCAATTAGAGTGAGAATCGAAATCAAATATTGTAGACAGACGAATTGATTAAATAAAAGAGATGATCAGTTTTGTAATTCGATATCTTCTTTTCTTTTACTTCTAAAAGATTTAAATAAATTTCATATTATTAATGAATTCTTTTGTCATTCGGTAGCCGAAATTATATCAAGCATAAATAACTTTCGATTAATCTCAATTCGAAATTCAATTAAAATATCTCAATATATTTAGACATAAAACTTTGAATGACATAATAGAAAAGACTAAAGGCCGGTTGCTTCACTTCTAGTCAACTAGCAAAATTTATCGGACCTATAGCAAATCATCGATATTGTAAACAAGGGAAATTTTTGTGAAGATAGCATCTTAATTAAGGTATCATTTAGTGTATAAAAATCATTAAAATAATAATAATAAAATTAATTAAAGCTAAATGGAGACTCGCACGCAAAAAAAAGGTCAAATGATTTCCACATGAGTGACAAAAAATTTCCCGAGGCGAGAAATCGGCGGAAAAAATTTAGTCTCTCTAAAAAAGGTAAAATGAGGGAAAAAAATTGTCCGCAAAAAGGTAAAATGATACGAACTTTGAATAGGGAAATACAAGTTCTCGGTTTCGGCTGAAACTAAGATTGAGCCGAAATTCGGTTTCGGCTGGAAATCTTGTTTCGGTCGGACCCTACTTGCTCTATAACAATCCTACAAATACAAATAATATTTTTCGAATCATATAGGGCAGCGTTTTCAACCAGGGGTGGCGCAAACTTTGGCCAGAAGAGGCGTTATTATTCTTCTCTTAATTGTGGTTTTTTTAATTTTTTTTTTTTTTGCATTTGAGTTTTTATTATTTAAAAACGTTTCAATATTATTATATCTACTAAAAAAAGTAAAAAGTTGGGGGCGCGTTTTTCGGGGTGGCGTAGAGTCATAAAGACAACATTACTGATGGAGAAAAAAATCAAATTATATCATTCAATATTTTACCTTCTATACCTATATATGTAATAAATAGTAAGAAAGTATTGCGATTGTCAAAAGTTGCACCAATGTCGGAGATTTTGTGGGAAATACATTGATTTGAGGCTCCACAGGTTCAAAAAAGTGAGTCCACCAATTGGTCTGTCTGTGTACAAAATATCTCAAGAGCAAAAAAAAGGTATGAGGTTGAAATTTTATAATTTGGATTTATGTATACTCCCGGTCAGTTAAAATAAACTTTTGTTCAAAATCACCGAAAATTACTAGTACTTTACTCAAGTAGTTTTCAGGTTTCTCAATGCTCTAACAAGTTTGATTAAAATTTATAAATCGACAATTTTTTAGATGCCCTTTAAAAAGAATAT
>JAKCPI010002611.1:0-33751 GCA_023213315.1 Euborellia annulipes
ACATAGGCGTAGCCAGAAATTTTTGATGGGGGGGGGGGGTTAGGATTATTTCTCCCCCCCCCCCTCCCCGACTAATGGGGCAGTATAGGGCGTCTAATGAAATATATGACTAGCCCTCCTTCGCTCCCCCCCCCTGGACCCCCCTCGAGGTGGCTCGGGCCCGCCCTTTCTTAATTAAGTGCCGCAATTTTTCAATCAACTCGTATCAGGCAATGAATAATGCAAATCTCTTAATTTTATGTATATGGGCCTAAAATACCGGGGTGTCTCTCTATGTGTTTCTCTTGACCAGACTCCTATCTCAGACCTCTTTAAGAAAAAAAATAAAAAATTTATTTATATAATAATATTTATTATTTTTCATTTGCGAGATTTAATCAGTTTTAAGCGGCTTTAATTTTTTATAAAGCATAACAAAAATCAATTCTTTTCAATGTAGACCAGGCGCTGGAGGTAGTTGAGTATGCAAAATCTGAGGACCGAATTCTGACAATGGATTTGGGCTAAGAATAGCTCCCAGAATAAGGATCCGGATCTTGCCGGGCCAATTTTTGGTCCAATTTTTTTTTACCCCCACCCCTCTTATTTCCATAGGAAATCAATGGAATGCATGCTAAGATGATGTGAAGACTTGCAATTATGGTCAAATTCGAGTACTTAAAACCTCAAAGAATGAAAAAACTGTCTTGTCAGCAACTGAGGGGATCCTCTATAGTCCCCTGAGAAGTACTATCTTGCCACCAGTTGTGGTGGTCCCCTCTAACCCCTTCACCTCTTTTTTCGCTCTCTGTTATAAATTTAAATATACGGCCTAAACACCACGCCAAATTGTGGGGACCGGCAATTATGCTCATAATCCACTACCGGGTACCCGAATCAATGAAAAATACTATCTTGCCGCCAGCTGCGGTGGTCCCCTCTAACCCCTTCACCTCTTTATTCTCTCTCTCTGTGATAAATTTAAATATACGCCCTAAACAAAACGCCAAATTGTGGGGACCGGCAATTATTTTCATAATCCACTACCTGGTACCCCAATCAATGAAAAATACTATCTTGCCACCAGCTGCGGTGGTCCCCTCTAACCCCTTCGCCTCTTTTTTCTCTCTCTGTGATAAATTTAAATATACGGCCTAAACACCACTCCAATTTGTGGGGACCGGCAATTATGTTCATAATCCACTACCTGGTACCCCAATCAATGAAAAATACTATCTTGCCGCCAGCTGCGGTGGTCCCCTTTAACCCCTTCGCCTCTTTTCTCTCCCTTTATTATAAATTTAAATATACGGCCTTAAAACCATGCCAAATTATGGGGACCGGCAATTAAGTTCATAATCCACTACCTGGTACCCCAATCAATGAAAAATACTATCTTGCCGCCAGCTGCGGTGGTCCCCTCTAACCCCTTCACCTCTTTTTTCTCTCTCTATTATAAATTTAAATATACGGCCTAAACATCACGCCAAATTGTGGGGACCGGCAATTATGCTCATAATCTACTACCTGGTGCCCCAATCAATGGAAAATACTATCTTGCCATTAGTTGTGGTGGTCCCCTATAACCCCTTCACCTCTCTCTCTCTCTCTCTCTGTTATAAACTTAAATATACGGCCTAAACATCACGCCAAATTGTGGGAACCGGCAATTATGCTCATAATCTACTACCTGGTGTATTTATAATAAAGGGAGAGAGAAGAGGTGAAGGGGTTAGAGGGGACCACCGCAGCTGGCGGCAAGATAGTATTTTCCATTGATTGGGGCACCAGGTAGTAGATTATGAACATAATTGCCGGTCCCCACAATTTGGCGTGGTGTTTAGGCCGTATATTTAAATTTATAATAGAGAGAGAAAAAGAGGCGAAGGGGTTAGAGGGGACCACCACAACTGGTGGCAAGATAGTACTTCTCAGGGGGCTATAGAGGATCCCCTCAGTTGCTGACAAGACAGTTTTTTCATTCTTTGAGGTTTTAAGTACTCGAATTTGACCATAATTGCAAGTCTTCACATCATCTTAGCATGCATTCCATTGATTTCCTATGGAAATAATAGGGGTGGGGGTAAAAAAAAAAATTGGACCAAAAATTGGCCCGGCAAGATCCGGATCCTTGTTCTGGGAGCTATTCTTAGCCCAAATCCATTGTCAGAATTCCGGTCCTCAGATTTTGCATACTCAACTACCTCCAGCGCCTGGTCTAATGGGAAAATTCTGAATTTTCTCGAATTTTTTTGCTTTTTATTTAATTTTTTTTTTTTTAAGCTAGAGAAAATTATTATATTTTACTTTCTCTTACACTATATATGAAATATATAGAGAGAAAAAGTATTTTGCATTATAGAGCTTAAATATCTAGTCATGGCTTGGGTCCAATGGGGGGTTTGAACCCCCAAAACCCCCCCCGTGGCTACGCCTATGTGAATGGATGTCTTCAAATGAATTTCGCCAACTTATTATGGTGCATCTTTATGAAAAAGTAATTATCTTTTTCTTATTTTTTAAATAGTATAGTCCTTGATATTGAATTTTTTTTTTAGAAAAAAAAAATGCACACTTTTTTTCTCATTCACACTCTCAATAACACACACATATTCACACACAGTAGCGTATCCAGGTGGGGACGAAGGGGGGCGCTCGCCCCCTCCGCCCAAGGCGAATCAAGTTTTTCTTCATTTTATATCACAAAACCGGAGAAAAATTACAAAAAGCTCGAAAGAGATTCGAATACTAAAAAAAAAAAGGTCGAACGAAAAACGGCGCCCCAGTTGAGCTTCGCCCCCTCCGCCCTCAAAGGCTAGCTACGCCGCTGGTCCTGAACGATGCATTTTTTACTTTCTCTTACCCTAGATATGAAATATATTATAGAGAAAAAGTATTGCGATCATGTTAAAAATTTGATGTCGTGATTTTGATGGATATGCACGTTTTGAGGTCCCCTGAGTCCAAAAAAGATCTAGGAGGTTGAAATTTTATATTTTAATTAGGAACCTCCCTCCAAGGGGTGAAAATAAGCTTTTGAACAAAATAGACTAAAAACATAAAAAGTACTAGTACATTACCAGAGGCGCCGGAACAAATTTGAATCAGGGGGGGGGGCAAAAAATTTTTTTTAGAAAATTAAAATAATTTAATATGTTCAAATAATATAAAACAAAAACAAATCTACTATTATTTATTTAAAAGAACTGTTGGCATTAGGCCACCAGCCATTTTTGCCACCGCTAAAATCTACTATAAAGCCTTTAAAAATTTTAAATAAAATCACAATTTTAATAAAATTAAAATTTTAAAAATTTTGCTAGTGATTTTATCAAAAATATTTTTAGGCTATATTTATACTATTTGAAGGAAATAAATATTTTTAATTTTCTTCTTTTAATTCAATATAAAATGTTTTTAGAAATTAGAAATACAATTGGATTAATTAAAAAATTAACACTTGATACGTATTTCGACAATTCCTAAGAATGTAATCACTTCTGATGATGACAAGGAATTGTCGAAATACGTATCAAGTGTTAATTTTTTATTTAATAAAACCTTTGAAACAAATAACCTAATGTTTAATTTGTACACTGTAAAAAAAATATGAATTTTCAATCATTTTCCATATACTTTCGTGGTTGAATATTAATATGCCCAGGATATGAAATAAAATTAATATAAAAGTTTATGAACAAATTACCAACTTTTAAACTTATCTTTTTCTTTGTGTGCCGCCAAATTTTTGAAATCGTTAAAAGTGCACCGCGACAAGTTGAGAATCACTGGTCTAAACGTTCTCAAATAACTCGACTACCTCAAGGAATTTTTATTAATATTATTTTATAATTATTTTAAGGAAACTTGAAATTATTCTTTTAAAATTTATTTCACAAATCTAAATTTATTAAATTCTGGTTTGAAATTCGCGCTCTAAACTATTTAAATATTTATGAAGTCATACTAATTAAATAATTTTTATAAACTAATTCAACTAAATAGCTATAAAAATAAAAATAAAAATTAACAATTTTTACCAAAATAATTAATTTTAAAATATACAAGACATTTGTTAGGTTGGCAACAAATTGAACTTTCTCAATATATTCATAAACAGTTTATGAAACAGAGTTCCTATACTTGTATAGGAAGTTTTTGAAGTTTTTTTAACAGTGTATATTTAATTTTAATTTAAAAGATTTTATTTTTCAAAAGTAAAAATGTATCATTTTTAAAAATAAATGAAATAAAAAGAAGAAATTTTGCCCCCTCCTATAGGATGCCAGGGGAGGGTAATGTACCCTTACCCCCCCCCCCCTCCCTAGTTCCGGCGCCTATGTACTTTACTGATGTACCTTTTCAGTTTTTTTCAATAACCAAAGGTAAGAGAAAGTTGTGTACTGTGCAACCAGTCACACCAGATTTTTTGAGATCTTTCGTTTCTTCTGGGACTATTTTCATTTGGTTTTTCACTAATTTATTCGTGCCTCAGGAAATCAGTTATTGACCTGACCCTAGTCCATATTGCAATATTCATATTCTTCTTCTTTCGCTGTGGCTTATTCTTGTTTTTTTTCTAGGGGTCGCTCATTTTTATTTTCCCTCTCCACAATGCCCTATCCTGCGCATCCTCAAACTCCAATCCCTTCTGCCTGCAGTCCTCAGTCACACAGTCCATCCATCTTCTTTTGGGCCTACCCCTTGGTCTCTTTCCTTCCACCTTCAAATTTAACATTCTCTTCCACACATATTCCTCTTCTCTTCTCATCACATGACCAAACCATCTCAGCCTACTTTTTGGATACCTCCACCACTCCTGCCATTCCTCGGATCTTCTCATTTCTCACTCTATCCCTTCTTGTTTTTCCCAATGCCCATCTCACCATTCTCATTTCCGCCACATCCAACTTTCTTTATCGGCCAGGTCTCACTGCCATACGCACTACCGTTTTAAAAATCGTCCCTTTAGCCTTCGCATTTACCTTCCTATCACATAGGACTCCAGAAACCCTTCTCTAATTCATCCAACCAATTTGGATCCTGTGGACTAGCTCAGTGGCGTCATTTCAACTTTTTCTTGGGGGGGGGCAAACATTTTTTTTTTCTTAAAATTTACTTACAAATGGGTACTCAAATTTAGCCAAAACATATTTAATTTAATTAATTGTTTAATTTTGTACAGTTTGTATACTCGTAGATGTATTTTGGGGCATTTTATTTAGAATAATATAAAATTTTATAAAAATCAGAGCCCTTGGGGGGGGGGGCAAATGCCCCCTGCCCCCCCCCCCCCCAAATGACGCCACTGGACTAGCTCTTTATCAAGTCCCCCCTCGCCCTCGGGACTTGGTGTAGAGGTTAGCGTGCTAACCTCATATACCAAACGTCGCGGGTTCGGACCTAGGCAGTCCGATGATTTTATTTAAGCCATCTGGATACCAGATGGCTTAAATAAAAATGCCTGGACCCTAATATATATAAATTCATAAATAACGGATATCGTAAATGTCTTATATGGCCTGAGCTGCCGAAAAGACAGTGTGAATGTGTGTGTGAGTGTGAGTGTGAATGAGAAAAAAGTGTGAATGTTTAAAAAAAAAAAAAAAAAGTCCCCCCTCAGAAGACACAAAAGAGCCAAGATATTTAAAATCCCTGACTCTCTGCAGCTTTTCCCCCTGTAAATATACCTCTCCATATATTGCAATATTCATATATTTCGAAGTAAATATTTTTTTTTATTTTAAACTAATAACTTTAAGATGTTACAACTTGATATCAATAATTGTAAAATTACTCACCTTCCCCTTGGTTTAATTACTTTCACATCTAGTAATATTTATTGACGTTATGAGCTGTGGCAAAATTTAGTGTGGAAACGCTAAATACATGACTTACCAATGGAGGGGGTGCTTCCGGAGGCCCTCCTACATCGCGAGTTGATGAAAAAGAAAAATGGCTCCCGAGAATAGTCAGGTGCATGGGGGTAATTGGCATTAATAGGTGGTGGACTGGGCTGTTGGAGGGGGTGGTATGCGACATTGACCCTCGAATTGAAGGCACGAACGTTCTTTGAGAAAAGTCATAATTGGTGCCACTTCCCCTAACATTTACAGGGCGGTTCTTGATCATGTGTTCCCGTCATTTGTAGCCCTCTCCTTATTACCAGCCGCGTCCTTCCTCAGGACAAACAATCGTCAAACAAATACAAATGGACGAATTTTTAACGAAAATTGAAATCATGCATAATACAATCTGAACAGTTGAAATTTGACAACAGTTGATTTCAATTTTCGTTAAAAATACGTTTGTTTGAAGATTGATTGTCCTGAGGAAGGGCGCGACTGGCGTCCGAAACATCCGACAATCAAATAAAGAAAAATCTGATAATTTGTTTGATTTTGTTTTTCCATCCGCTATCCTTATTAAATTTAATCATGTTAACTATTTGTTCGATGTATGACGCTACATAATTATGTATAAACTAGTATTAGATTAATTCAAAACAATTGCATTGTATTTAAATGTATATATATATTCACATATAAATATTTATATTATTCAATGAGTGTGTATTATATAATAGTGGAGAAAGTGGTAGTATGGACCTCCGTCTCCGACAGTTTTTATTAAATATAATGCCATGTAAAGGCTGGAAATATATGATAGAAGGATGTAAAAATGCAGGCAGCCAAAAATAAAAACATTCTCAACGTTCAGACGTTTCGGGTAAATTTATTCACCCTATTCTTGGGAATAAATTGAAATTTGAAATTTAGTACAAAGAACCTATTCAATGAAGAATAGAGATAATTTAATGTGTTCAAATAGTATAAAACAAAAACAAATCTACTTAAAGCTTTAAAAATTTTAAATAAAATCACAATTTTATTAAAATTAAAATTTTAAAAAATTTGGTAGTGATTTTATCAAAAATTTGGAAAAAATGAATTTCTTACTCTTCTAATTTTTTTTTTAATTTAGAAGATTTTATTTTTCAAAAGTAAAAATATATCATTTTTAAAAATAAATGAAATAAAAGAAGACATATTGTTCCCCCCCCTCTGCCCCCCCCCTATAGAATGCCAGGGGGGACAATGTACCCTTGCCCCCTCCCCCAGTTCCGGCGCCTCATTAGTGATGACTATTGAACCAGAAGTCATGACATCCGGCGAATGTTCGCTCAAACACAGTGTCAGAGGTTGCCAAGAGCCTCTATGAGCTCGAGGCAAACAGCATTTGTCCTGATGAAGGCCGGAATATCGGCCGAAACGTAGACAAAGTTATGAAATAAAGACAAATATAATTTTCTTTATTGTTTTTTGGCTGCCTGGATATCCTCACTACTTACAATTGTTAGACCCTATTGTATTTCTAATTTCTAAAAACATTTTATATTGAATTAAAAAAAGAAAATTAAAAATATTTATTTCCTTCAAATAGTATAAATATAGCCTAAAAAAAATTTTAACTATTTGAACATATTAAATTATTTTAATTTTCTAAAAAAATTTTTTTTTGCCCACCCCTGATTCAAATTCGTTCCGGTGCCCCTGGGCAAGGAAACCAGCAGAAATGAAAAAAAATTTATATCATTTCGTCAATGTTTCTTACTCCCATCCTCAGGTCCTATGGCCATCGAATATTTATTAAATTAGTTTGGTGTTTATTAAAGTATTGCTCAGGGGCCCACATTTTGTGGCTACGTGGATGGCAACCACGAGCTGCCCGAGCTGGGACGGGCAGTCTTTTAGTTCTTTCTTTGTATGTCTGTCTTTTCCTTCCTTTTTCAACAGGACCGTGCGACTGGCCGGCCTGTCCTATTTCTTCCGGTCGCAAAAACGCATGATAGGGTTGGGGGGGGGGGGGAAGTGAGGTCCGCCGACCTCTTTTTTCAAAAACTGTGAAAAAAAATTGTTGGCATGAAAGCCACAATAGCTTTTTATAAACTAAAAAAAAAACTTTTAGGGGGGGGGCGTATTATTATGTAGCCCCGGGGCCCGTCAAATCTGTCTACGGCTCTGAATATAATATTAGTAACTCAAGACTCTTTTCAAATAAAACAATTGCTTTTAATAATATACATATTAACTATTTATTTACATAAGTACATATTTTTACATTTAAAATAAAAAAAATATTATTATTAAAAGGTTAAAAAATTATTTATATGAAAAAAAGAGTATAAATAATACAAAAGTAAGTGATACGAATTGTCCGATCTAGGGATGAAACGATACGAGTAAATACAAGTACTTACTCGATACTTTTCTTTCGATACCAAGTACTTTTGTAATCGATACTTTGGAATCGAGTACCAAGTAAGTATCGGTCAAAAATACTCGTATCGATACTTGGTCCACGTACGCAATGATTAGCTTGGTCGGAAGAACATTTACGTCCATTTGTTCTTATTTACAATAGAAATAAGTGGAATGGCTTATACCTCTGTATTTTAATTTTTACTTTCTCTTTTATTATTGGAGTTTTATTATTGAAAAATTATTATTTTTGGGTAGTACCTCTAAAACTGAATTTTTTTCATAGTCGTCGTACTTGTTGTTTTATGGCAGTGGAGATTTAATCAAGATCTGCAGGGACTTTTCAGCCAGGAGATTAAATCAAAAAAATATTTAATTTAATTTATATTTGCCGACGTTTTGGTCGCCAATCACGACCTTCATCAGGGCGAATATTGTCAATTATACACGATCTTAGGTATTTTAATATTCATTGCAATTAAATCTACAATTTCTTTTTACTTTGATTTGTGCAAAAATATCATGCCCGGAGGTCTCCGTTGATGAAGGTGGTGATTGGCGATCGAAACGTCGACAAATAGAAATTAAATAAAAGATCTTTATTTAATCTCCTGGCTGGAAAGTCCCTGCGAATCTTGATAATATAGACCCTAAGAACTTACTGCTGTTTTTGCTTCTTTTTAATTGTACGAAAAAATTGACCGATACGAGTAAGTATCGATACTTTTCAATCGATACCGAGTAGGTACTCGATACTTTGCGACCGATACCAGTATCGAGTAAAAGTATCGATACCTCAGTGGTATCGTTTCATCCCTAGTCCGATCACCTTAAAATAATTTGCTACTTTTATTCGGTTTCGATCGTTCGTTCATTTCCATTTAAATATTCACTTTGTAGCATCAAAATATGAACAGAGAGAAAGGGAAAAATTTGGAATATCAGTTCTTTAATATTCAGTTACAGAAGTGGCTGAACGTATGAAAAATTACAACAAATTCTCTCAACGTTTCGGTCTCTCAGAACCTTAGAAATATAATAATGATTATAAAATTTAAATATATCGCAACATCTTTTTTCTTTTCCTCGTGGTATATAAATAAATGTCTCGAAAAGACCTTAAAAAAAAATACTTAAGGCTCTGGGGGATATTGCACACGTTTATTTCTCGAGGTCACCCACCCGAACCTCAGTCATGCTTTGGCATTGCTTAACAGCCACATTAATTAATTAAAACAAATAAATTGTGTCAAAAAAAAAACATTATTGTATTTTACTCAGAGATGGGCAGGATCGTGATCATTTTGGATTTAAATCCGTTCCAGGATTTTTGGATCTGGTTCTAGGATTTTTGCGATCCTTTTCAAAGAATTGTCAAAACAAATCATCGGATCCTCGAAATTTCCCGGCTCTGCGAATTGGCTCACTATACTTTCTAAAGGATTTTACCCATCCTTGATTAGACTATATTGAGAAAAAAAAAGAAAAAATGTGAAATATATATTTAAATTTAAAATTAATTAAAATTTTATAAATATTATTGTATAATATTTTTACGGTCTGACTGAAGAAGGCGGGAAGAAACGACCGAAAAGTTGACAGAATTTGTTAAATAAATCATATATTTTTTTTTTTATAATAATTTTGCTTTTGACTGTCTTAACCTCCTCTTCATTTAAATAAAAATTAAAAATTACATCACATTAGATTACAAGCAAAATCTTGAATTTGTAAACAGACAAGGCTGTAGCTAGGGGGGGATCAATCCCCCTTGATCCCCCCCCCCCCCGAAATAAAAAAAAAGATATTTATTTTAGTGCGCCCGTCTTACTTTGTTGTTATACACAACATAATAGTTAATCAATCACTACAAACAAAATTCTGGTAATGATTTTCTAATAAATATATATGATAAGTAACATCATTTTATTTATTTTATTAAAACGATTTTATGTTTTTCTACTGTTCCACCAAATCAAACCCCCCCCCCCCGAAATTATTTTCTGGCTACGGCCCTGTAAACAGATATGAATAAAAATGTAAAATGGCTGTTATATATTCATAGTAAGGAAGGTACTTGCGCAGCCAGGAGAATAAAAAATTATATAAATACAATCGCGTCCTTCTTCGGGACCAAAGGTTGCTAAGCAATTGAAAAAAAAAAGGCACAGAGAGCTCTTCCCGTAGGCTACACAAAAAGATGACTCTTATAATATTGTATAAATATTTTATATCTAACAAGGAGTCCCCACGGGTTGTGGGTCACCGATTTTTTTCAAACTCATAGGATTTGAAGATTAGTATCTGGACATCAATTTCCTAAAGCAGTACGATGCACTACTCAAGAACACTCAAGATAATCGACTTTGAAGACTATCAAGATTTCCGAGTTGTATAAGTTTGGATAATTTTGTTTATATGTAAACAGTGTCTGGTAGCCGAGAAAGTAAGCGCAACAGTCTAGTAAACAAGGAGTCGCTAGTTCGATGCTTGTTGGGGACATTTTTTTTTAATTTCAATTTTTTTATCCGTAAATACAGTATCTCTCATATTAACTTTTTCAAAATTGAAATTAAATTAACAAATATTTTTTTTTTCAATATAAATTAACTTATTTTATTTTTAATTACCACTCGCTACTATAGTTTTCACCGCCGTGTTGGTTTATCGACTAAACTCTTATATGGCCCAAGTTGCCGAAAAGTGTGGATGTGTGTGTGATTGGAAAAGTGTGAGTGTTTAAAAAAAAAAGATATATGAAAATAAATGCAAGACGATTCATCTTATTTAACAATATGGTCTTTTTTATTTTAACCGATGAATTAATGAAATAACCAATGATTTTATTTTTATACCAAATTTCAATTTATTATAAATATTCGTATTTTCAGTGTGTAACCTGTAGTAATTAAAAATAAAAAAATGTTAATTTATATTGAAAAAATATTGGTTAATTTAATTTTAATTTTATAAATGTTAATATGAGAGATACTGTATATACGGATAGAGAATTGAAATTAAAAAAAAAAAAATGTCCCCAACAAGCATTGAACTAGCAACTCCTTGTTTACTAAACTGTTGCGCTTACTCTCACGGCTATCAGACACTGTTTACATATAAACAAAATTATGCAAACTTATAGAACTCGGAAATCTTGATCGACTTCAAAGTTGATTTTCTTGAGTGTTCTTGAGTAGTGCATCGTACTGCTTTAGGAAATTGATGTCCAGATACTAATCTTCAAATCCTATGAGTTTGAAAAAATCGGTGACCCACAACCCGTGGGGACTCCTTGTAAGAGTATTGCTTAATAACCTTTGGTCCCGAAGAAGTACGCGATTGGCGTCCGAAAGAATTTAAATAATATTTTATTTTCCTGGCTGAGCATCTACCTTACCAATTTTATATTCAATTGGAATACAAATATACCAAATTTTGTATCTACTTTAAATTACGTCCAGTCGGCGCCATAAATACCCGATGCGCTCGAAATTTAAATTTTTTTAGCTGCAACTGAAGGGGAAAATATACTTTTAAGGTGCACGTCTCGAAAAACCGTTAGAACACCATTCAGTACCGAGTTACTCTAGGCGGCAAGAGATGGCGTTAGTTTTTCCCATAGGAATACAGGGATTTATTTCATTTGAAAGATTCCAGCTAATTAATTAAGGGTAAAAAATTAATTATTTTGTAACACAATGATTACTAATTTAATTATCTACAAGATATAGAGCAAAATTTTTTAAAATATCTTTTATTTAATGCGATTAATCTAAAAAAAAAACAATTTACTTTTTCGAAAATCAAAAAATGGGCTTCTGTAAGTTGTAGATATTTTAAATAGCTTTAATTTAAAAAAAATTTGAGGTCGATAGCTTCAAAATTGTGGCCGCAATCTCCCAAAATTAGCACCCCGAGACGCGCATAACACTTTGAGCATTTTGGTTGCCTAAGCTCAAGGCTCCGCACTTTCGAGCACTGATTGTTAATTTTCTCTCTGATGCATTCATTGCCTTAAAGAATCCTTCAATAAATTAATTCTAATTCTCACTAAAACTTAATTAAAGCTTATCGATTTTTTTTTCACTTCGTAATGAAATGATTTTTGTTATTTATAATTTTTTTTTTCATGCCCCTGGACTATAGCACAGTGGTAGAGTTTTCGCCTCTTGTTCTAAGGTTCAGAGGGTTCACAAAAATTCTTAGTTCATTGATCCTTATTTATTTATCTGTTATAGACCAACTTTTTGGTGGCTACGCCCAAATCTTTGGCTCCTTCAAAGAAGGCATAGATCCCATAAACGGCTTGACTGACGCCATGTAATATGCCAGTGATCCCATCGATGATTGATGTCACGCCTAAATGAAGACGTTTCAATCCTCTTGGGGCGAAATGTAGAAAACTATGTATACCCTGGACGAGAAGTTCTGAACCACGTATCACACCACGAATCGATTGAATGAAAAAGATGATTCCAAGACCAAGTTCCCATCCACCGGTGAATGCAGAATTCGCACCCCGGCCGACATCTATCAACAGGCAAACAAAAACACAAATATCAGTGAGTATGCTATTATTTGTTTAAAAAAGAATTATAGATGACTTGACAAGGCAATAATCGGGGAGAACAATGGACACTCAACAGTTGTGCAATCGATCAGTGATGTTGTCGCTCACTAATTTTCTTTTTTTACGAGATCAAATAAACAAAATATAAGAATTAATTCTTTAAAAAAAATTTTATAATTAAGGTTTGAACCGATGATGGTTTGCTCCGATGATTTGCTCCGATGATGGTTCAAACCCGAACCGAAACGTCAGCAAGTGATTAGTATTTTTTATTAAAATCGAATGAAATAAATTTTGGCTGCATTCTTCTTTGGGAATTATTCCTTATTATCCTGAATAAAATGATGAAATAATTAATGTTTATTAAAATATAAAAACACAACAATGAAAATTTATAATTGGTTTACATTATTATAAATTTATTTATAATTTACATTATATTATAAACAAATTTATAAATTTTCTTCATATTCATTGTTGTGTTTTTATATTTTAATAAATATTTAAATTCTCTCCACCACAGTCGAGAGGTTAGATGTCTGACAAATGTCAATAATGCTAGTCTGAAGACAAGAAGCATGGGCTCGCATTCCAGACTGTCCGATTAATTTATTTAAATCATTTGGATACCAAATGCTTTATAAATAAATATGCCTGAATCCACTAATATATCATTTCTAAATAATGTGTATCGTTAGAAGCCTATATGGCCTAAGATGCCGAGAAAAAATTTAAATTTAAATAATCTATCAACCGTTGACACTAGCTGAAACATTATGTGTAAAGAAAAATTTAAAAAATTAAATTGACAACAATAAGTTTCAAAGATGTAGGCCTACATTTCGACCTTCATGTGTTCATCATCAGAAGTGATTTGTTTAAATTTAATTTTTCGTTTTATAACAGTTCTAGGTTCTTTGTATCCATATCGGTTCAGTAATCTTTGCTTATCTATAAATTTTGTCTCTATTTTATATGTAAAAACTCAGCTTGAATGCAAATTCGTTCAATTGAAAAAATTATTTTTTAAGATTTGGTCAACATGTTGACTGAGCGGCCGCCATTTTGCATATAAAAAATATTTAACGCTACTTATCATCTTCCAGGGGCGCCGGAACGAATTTGAATCAGGGGGGGGCAAAAAATTTTTTTTAGAAAATTAAAATAATTTAATATGTTTAAATAGTAAAAAACAAAAACAAATCTACTATAAAACTTTAAAAATTTTAAATAAAATCACAATTTTAATAAAATTAAAATTTTAAAAAATTTGGTAGTGATTTTTCAAAAATTTTTGGAAAAAATTTGGAAAAAAATGAATTTCTTACTCTTTTAATTTAGAAGATTTTATTTTCAAAAGTAAAAATATATCATTTTTAATAATAAATGAAATAAAAGAAGAAATTTTGCCCCCCTCTGCCTCCCCCTGTAGGATGCCAGGGGGGCAATGTACCCTGCCCCCCAGTTCCGGCGCCTATGTCATCTTCTACTACAATAATAAAATGGTGGAGGGGGGAATAAGAATGTTAACCATATTATTTGGTGTTTTTTTTAATTCTCAACTATTGTATTATAAATTTCATAAATTGGCAATAGCCATTAAATTAGAAACAAATTAAAAGAAATACTAACAATGAAAACAAATTATTTAATAATAATTAATTATTAATTATATCCATTGTTATTCATAATAAATAAATATTTGTATTATACATCGTGAGCTACAATTATCAAGTTTTAACAAAAACTTTTTAGGAATATTTTCCAAAATTTGCAGCCCATCATCAGGTACCTTCATCGTTCATTTTATCCTTTACTAACTCATCAGATGCACAATAGTTGAGTGTCCTGAACTCAATGATTTGTTCTCGAAACTATTCTTCTCCATCACTAATAAAAAAAAAAAAAAATATTTAAATTTGAATCGATAAAGTACAAAAAAAAAAGATGATCCTTGAATTTGAAATTAAAATCATTATGTAATTTAATATGAATATTATTAATTATATTCACTCAGCAGAAATTAATTCAAGTAGGAAAGCAAATATTAATTACTTGTGTCTAGATAGATAGATTGCTATTTATTAATTTCATATCCAAAAGTCAATGATTAATAGAATTTCAAATTAGTCTTTCTGATTGGGAATTACCAATTCGAATGTGTTATGTATGTGCTGCTGTATTTAACAATCAACAAATACCGGTATTCTCTGTCAATCATAACTTTTTTACATTATCATGTGAACTATCATGGTATAATATACTGTATTTATTTATAATTTAAAAAAATCACAAATGTATTAAAAAATTATAGGCGTAACTATGCACTTTCAACATCAAAAATATGTACAGTAAATATGATAAGTGATCTATTATTGAATAGGATTTTGGATTTTAGCTTCATTATGCTGACGTAACAACTAACCGATACCTCAATCATTACTTTTTCTTGCTCTGATCTATTCCTTGACCTTAAAATTAACAAATCAATGAAATCAGTGGCTGTTTTTCTATAAACAGGAGAAGGAGCAGGGGCAGCCAAAATTAAAAGCCTCCGATTTATTACAATTTAACGAGACGTTTCGGGTGTATTCTTAGTCATTTAAAATGTTTTATTTTTTTTTATTTTTTTTATTTTTTGGCCGTTAGCCTTCAAAATTGTTCAAGTCCCGGCGACCAACTCAGGGACTTAACAATTTTGAAGGACTGAAGCTGGGTAAATAAAATTTAAAGCCCCAAACGTAAATCCGAAGCTCTTAATTTTGACAGCACCTGCTCCTTCTCCTATTTAAAAATTAACAAATAATAAACAAAATTCTGTAAAGAATACAATAGTATGAATATCTCAAAAATGACAAAATGGTGGCTTATGACTATCTTCCACTAAGCACTTCAATTGTTATATAACAGAAACAGTCGCTAAAATAAATTCCACAGGATGGCGGGGGGGGGGTGCTGGGAGAAGCGAGGGTCTGCCGCAGCCCTCTTATGTCTATGAAGTTCATATATGTTATGCAATGGTGTGTCAAAGACCAAAAAATTCAAAAATGAGTTAAGCACGGAATATTGTTTCAAATGCTATAATTAATATTATTTTTTATGAAATATGTCCTAAAAAAATTTATATTTAACTAGCTGCGGTAGGGTTGCCTTCGGCAACCCTACCCCGCTGGCCCTGGCGGGCGGCGTCTCGGGATATGACTAAGAGTTGTCCAGATAAATGTATTTTAATTAATTATGAGGAAGCGTTTTTATTTTTCATTTTAAAGATTTGATGAATATATTTTTCGTAAAGCGAGTTAGAGCCTGTTTTCCAATGCTTTGCTGGAGGAGGCGACGATTTGAATGAAATGTGAAATCTTAGAGGGAAGAAGTCAGTCAAAAAAATTTTTTTTTTTTTTTTTTATTTGAGGGAAAAGCTTAAATTACGGCATAAAAACCCTCAATAGCCTACAAAAAAATCATTCCCCGGTTATTTACCCCTGGTGCATCGTGCACGGAGGCACGCACCAAACCCAAGTACCGGTATCTAGCTCGAAAGCCATCAACCCGGTTTCCTATGTTGGGAGTGAGAGGCCCTTCACCTCTCTACTCCCCAAAAGTCAAAAAAAAAAAAAAAAAAAAAAAAATTTAATTATATAACAATTTTTATTATTTTTCATTTGAGAGATTTAATTTTTTAATTATTATAATTAATTAGCTTTAATTTTTCATAAGTAGAGAGAGAATACAATGTTTTCCAATGGAAGAATTCTAGATTTGGGATCCCCTGAAAGGGGGGTTCCCTACCCCTAATTTGACATAATTATAGCCTAAAACCATCCCCGGAAAATACTCTACTTATTAAAAAAATCTCCATGAGAATCGGTTTGGTAGTTTCGGAGTCTATGCGTTACAAACAGACAGACAGACAGACAGAATTTGTCTTTGATAAAATAGCAAAAGTATTAAAATAAAATATAGATATAGGTAATTAAAATTAAAAATTGAATAATTAAATCTCACAATTATTATTTTATAATTCGTCATATATATTAAATTTCAACTTTCTTATTTTTTTGTCATTTATATGGATAGAGATGTTACTTGCACAATTGACAACAAAAATTATATATTCACACTTTTTCTTATTTACACTCGCACTACACACACATTCACACTGTCTTTTCGGCAACTCAGGCCATATAAGACATTTACGATAACCGTTATTGATTTAATATACATATATGGGGTCCAGGCATTCTTATTTAAGTCATTTGGTATCCAATTGGCTTAAATAAAATCATCGGACTGCCTGGAGTCCGAACCCGCGACGTTTGGTATACGAGGCTAGCACGCTAACCTCTACACCAAGCCCCGAGGGCAAAATTATATATAATCCAATGTAAACAAAAAACTTTATTGTTGATTTTCTCAAAACTCGATGTTTGGTTTGTTTTGAAGGAGATGGGCGTGGCCTCGCCAAGGCTTCGGCTAATCTCGCCTTCCTCCGCTGTCGCTCGGGCGCTGAGAACGCATTTTTGTTACATTTTCTCCCATTTCACTATTCGTAAGCCGCGTTAAAGAACTTCGTTTCAAAAACCACATTGAAAAATTCCTTATAATACTCGTAGTCTAGTTGGATACCAAATGGCTTAAATAAGAATACTTGGACCCCAAATATAGATATTCGTTATCTTATAAAGTCTTAAATGGCCTAAGTTGCCGAAAAGACTGGGTGCATAGTCTAGTTTTTTTTAAAGTAGGTTTAGACAGCCGTTCCCTTAACGTGAAGCTCCTGGCCGTCCACCGAATAATAAATATTCTTTTAGGATGATATAAATTCCCTTTTAAAGGAAAAAATTCAAGCCATTCCAATATGCAAAATTCTCTTCAATATGTTATTATTTTTCCATCTCTATCGGTGTTACGGGCATTTTTACCCGTCTAGTAACTTTTTATTGTTCAAACAAGACAATTCTTCTATTCCAATTTATTATTCCATTTTGAACTTGGTGGTATATACGAATATTTACGCACCTTGCATATTCCCTATCTCCTATTGACATTCTTTTATATTTGCAGATGAAACAACGAACGAACGTTTTTTTTATTTTTTCTTCTTTTCTTTCCTTCTCTTTGTTCACCCTCGGCTTATTTACCTTCGGAATAAAAATCTTTCCTCAAGGGAAATTCCATATTTAGTTAGTTAGAAGGAGGCAAAATTGATATAATTATTGCTACGATCCTATTGTGAATTTTTTTTTCGCATTATTTTATCAACTAGGCTCTAATTTATTTTTAAAGTTATGTTTGTCTTCTATTTCTTTCTCAATTTATAAATAATAGCCCTTCCAATAGACTCATTACTACAGAGAGCGGAAAATAATCTCTAATTTTGAGGAAAAAGGAAGAATAATTTTCTTAGTAGTTTAATACGAAAAACTTGGAGAATTTTAGAGGCTCAGGAAAGTGATGGCAGCCAGCATTGAGTAAAATCAGTTTTCGTCGACGTTTCGGGCACGCATCGTTCCCTTCCTCAGTTAATACTGATTAGATGTATACATAGCTGAGCATACAAATTCTTTATATAACCATTAAATAGCAATAGCATAAAAATGCTAATTTTTAATAATTCGTTGAAACTTATAAACTAGTGTTTTTAATTTCTCATACGTTTGTATACATACTTAATGTTACAACTATAGAAGCTACTATTGATAATTTAAATAATTTTATTGGAAAAAATCCGTTCAGAGTTCTTGATCATTGATGGTTGCCAAGGTGCAGGGGATTGGTTTGGTTATCCGAGTATTTTTCATGCATGCATGACAAACAGACGCCCTTAGCGAATTATATATATTACTAGCCGCCCCGCCCGCCTTCGGCCAGCTTCGCGTTTAGCAAGGTGGGCTTTGTTCGCCTTAGAACCCCTCCAGCTGGCTCGGGCTCGTCTGCGCCTTTCTAAAACTATGAAAAAAAAAATTCTTATTACTATTCCAATCCAGTGCCTGCTTTAGGATTTTTTTTTTTAAACACTCACACTTTTTTCCCATTCACACTCACACAGCCTTTTCGGCAACTTAAGCCATTTAAGACTTTAAACGATACTCCGTATTTTTAATATATCAGGAGTCCAGGCATTTCTATTTAAGTCATTTGGTAACCAAATGCCTTAAATAAAATCATCGGACTGCCTGGGGTCCGAACCCGGGACCCTTGATATACAAGGCAGGTGCACTACCAACTACACCAAGTCCGAAGGATTTGTTTCCATTCATAGAATACATAAATGCAAAGAATACATAAGGAATCGTCCACATATTTTTTTTTAAATAAATTTTCCCTCGTGACTCAAACAAAGAATCAGTCCATTTTTCCCTGTTGTGAAAATTATTCGACCTTTTTTTTTTTCTTTCCAAAAATTTTATAAATTCAATCAATTTTGAATTGTTATGTCACACTTAGAGATACCCTCGGGTCCCCCATGTCACAATTGTAACGTTTTGGCCAGACCTACTCCCCCCCCCCTTAACGCGTTATGTATATGTGGTCGACCCCCTAAATATACATTTACACTATTACACTATACATTTCCTATGGGAGAAATCGTAACTATAGGAATTAATAACTCAAAATGTTGTAGGAATTTCGGGACCTGAGTATTTTTCCGGAACTCTCCATAACGTCCTCTATAAGACTGCAAAATTTTGTCAAAATTCCAACGGGAAGTTCGGTCTAACAGAGCGTGACAGACAGACACTCAGCGATTATTATATGAGATAATAATAATCTAGAATGAAAGCTAGAAGAAAACGTAGCCAGAATTTTTTCCTTAAAAAATATATTTAAGTTAAGGCCATCTTCGGAGATATAAAACAATGACCAAGACAGAAACGTCAGCTGTTAGAAATATTATTTTTTAAAGAAAAAATTCTGGCTGCGTTCTTCTTCTAACTTTCATTCCTGATACAAATTCCACCAGCCATAAAATACCCTTATATTTATTCTATAATAATAATGTTGTTACAAGTTGTAGGATATGGTGCAAAGAGTGTGAGATAAAAATGAAGATGAAGTGGATGTCGGATGGACAAGTGATAAGGTATAAGAAAAACAAAAAAAAATGATAAGTGGTTATTTAAGACCAGAAAGATTCTTAATAATATTTACATTAAGCGTAAAAGGTTTGTCAACAAATTAAAAAATTCTTTTTTTTTCCTTTTGTCTTTAAACCATAAATTCGGCCCTGAATATATTCAATTTGCGTTTGTTTAAATATTGACAATTTTAAAATATCCATTGAATCTTTTTATATATAGATATAGATATTTATTTAAAAACTGTAAACTAGCTGGCTCTTTGTTCGCAAATGCACAACCGAAAATGATTCATTAGAGGACTCTGTTATTAATATGATTCAACTTTGGCTTTGTTAACGTAAACCATAAAGATATGACATCATGTTTTCAAAAAAATGCATCCATTTCTTATTAATAATATCAACAATTAGGAAGTTTAGTTGGAATTTTCTGTTTGTTCCTATCTCTCTCTATTTAAATATTCAATTTCCTTATTATTCCTATGCAAATTTCATCTTTAAAATGCTTTTCTTTCCTCAATCTCAAATTATTATATTCTAGCCGCCCCGCCCGCCTTCGGTAGACCCCCCCCATCGCCATTTCTTAATTATAAAAAAAAATTATTATTGCTACTCCAATCCAGCGCCTGCTTGAGTATTTGTTTAGAATACATAAATGCAAAGAATACATAAATATTTCTCTATATATTTCCTATGGGAGAAATCGTAACTTTAGGAATTAATAACTCAAAAAGTTATAGGAATTTCGGGATGAAAATAATTTTCTTATAAACCCTAGAAGGTCCTATTTAAGTATATAAAATTTCGTTTCAAAACTCCAACGGCAAGTTGGTCAAATAGAGCGTGACAGACAGAAGGACATTAGAGAATTATATACCACCAGGTCATTCAATAAGCCCGTTAAATGACATATAAATGGCGTTACTAGAATTTTTTAACCATATGATTTTTATTTAGTACTAACCTTCAAACGATACGTGTATAAATTTGACAACAATCTAACTATTGATTCGTGAGTTGTAGAATTTTATGTTAAGCAACTTTTGTTATTGGAAAAAAAAAATGGAAAAAAAGTGAATTTCGAGTTTTAATAAAGCATTGCTTTGAATTGCTTACCCACCCACCATATTCTCCAGATTTAGCCCCTAGTGACTTTTTCCTGTTTTCAGATCTCTTGCTGGGAAAAAATTTAAGTCCAATGATGAAGTAATCGCTGAAACTGATGCCTATTTTAACGAGAAAGATAAATCGTACTATAAAAGTGGTATCGAAAAGTTGAAAAATCGCTATACTCGTTGTATCGCCCTCGAAGGCAACTATGATGAATAATAAAATCGAGTTTTGTCAAAATTTTGTTTTTTTTTTTTACTTACCTACGGACTTATTGAATGACCTGTTAAATAGTAGAAAATTTCTGGATTTTCAAAAATTTTTTGATCCTTCCCAAATGAGAAATTGAATTAAATAGAAAATTAATAAATAACTCTAATAAAATAGTTATTCATTAAATAATTTCATATCTTAACCCCTTTCCCGGTCACAGACGTCACTCTTTTTGCGTAAATACATTTATTTCAACGATAATGAAATAAGACTAGTAAATATAAAAAGCAAACTGATCTAAAAACAAACTAATTAACTGACGTTATTTATTATTTATTATTTCACTCAAAGGATAAACAAATGTGGGAGGGAAAATTTATTCACTTAGAAGAATCAAATTATTATATATTGTGGCCAAAAATTGTTCTAGGGGAGTCTAAGAATCCCCCCCCCCACTGCCCCTTCTTTCTTTATTTAATCTCCTTTTGACCATGGAACTCAAATATAAAATTCATGTCGACATACTGGTAGGGTCTATTTATTATAGTTTCCGCCGATATATTAGAGAGATTTTTTTTTTTTTAAACATTCACACTCACACTCACGCACACATTCACACAGTCTTTTCGGCAACTTAAGCCATTTAAGGGGCCTCGGGAGTGAAGGTGTTACGCATGTTTTTCCCGATAAGATGGCGTAGTGTGTCATAAAAAGTATGCCTAAAAATCAAGTAATTCAAAAATTTGCCAAGAGATGTCAGAATGGTAGCTAATAATATTTAATGCATTTGGTTGATTTTCATTGATCTTTTAACAATAAATACTTTATAAATGTTATTATATATTATGAATCTTTTATAAAAGCATAAAAATATATAAATATAGGCGTATAGATTAATACTATATCGTCTGTTAGACTAGCCTGCCATCTATTGCAAGAATGCTGAACTAATTTGACAATTGATTTTTAAATAAATCATCTAAGCTTATTTTAAAAATTTCTTAATTAATATGTCATTAATAATAACAATAAATTCATTTTTCAATTTAAAAAAAATTAAAGATTATTGGGACAGATTGTTTTTTTGTATTTGCTTGATAACAAAAAAATTAATTACGATAATTTTTTAATAAGTCATTAAAAAAATTATAGCTCGATGCTAAACCCTAGACCAAGCCCGTGGACTGTGCACAGTTTCTTTCCTATTTATTTTGTAATATATAATATTTGAATGCTAATTACAAACTCATTGATATCTACCCTTTATTTATTTATTTGCATTAAATGTCATACATACCCTCTTCTATTCTAAATTAGTATAACATTTGTCCGCATATTAAATTTATTTTCAAGAGATGAATAATAATAGCAAGAGTTATGCTATTATAATATAATCAAATGAATATTTGAATAGATAGATAGAAGTAGAGTGTCCTCGTTGGCCTGAAGAGCTCTCTATCTCTCTGTGTCTATATAACCATGAAGAGAGTGAGAGAGAGATCAAAATTTAATCAAGGAACAATATTTATTTAAAACGTATTAAATTCAGAGCCCACCTCCTCTCGCTTCTTTTAATAATACCGATATATAATCCAAGAAAACAATTTTATTTGGCATTTAGAATTTGTTAGTATTTTTTAATTTGTACGTAAGCTAATTTAAAACAATTTTACGTGTGGGAGCGAGACCTGTACCTCTGAATTAAATTAGATGAACACAAAAGTTCTAACAAAAATATTTCAGCAGTTTAGTTGGAAAAAAGACGGATGAAATAATCGTGTTATAACTTTTTTGTTAATTTATTATAATCAAAGAATTATTGGTGCATTAAAAAAAATAAAATTATATTTATTCGTATTTATTAAAAAAAAAACTGGTGTGATAGTCGCACAGCACACAACTTTCTCTTACCTTCGGTAATCGAAAGTTGTGTTCTGTGCTTGTCAAACCAGATTTTTTCTGTCGACAGGTATTTAGTTTCCGACAGTACATTCACACTTATTTTTCTCATTAACACTAACACTCACACAGTCTTTCTCGGCAACTTAGGCCATTCAAGACTTTACGATACCCGTTGTTTATGATAATATCTATTGGGGGTTCAGGCATTTCTATTTAAGCCATCTGGTATCCAAATGGCTTAAATAAAATCATCGGACTGCCTGGGGTCCGTACCCGCGACGTTTGGCATTGGAGGTAGGCACGCTACCTACTATGCCAAGTCCGGGAGCCCTCTTGTACTTGATAGGAAAGATAAGTTGCCAAAGAAAGTTTGCCATGGTATCAAAATATAAATATTTTCCCATGTTTATAAATTTTTTACAGGTATCTTTAATTCTAATATTCGGAGTTCGGACCCCAGGCAGTCCGATGATTTTATTTAAGCCATTTGGGTACCAAATGGCCTGAGTTGCCGAAAAGACTGTGTGAATGTATATGTGAATGTGAGTGCGAATGAGAAAAAAGTGTGTTTTTTTTTTATTTATTTTTGGCTTTTAGCCTGCGGCCATCGCGCCAAAACTACATACAGTATTTTTTTTTTTTTTTTTACAGCTTTTTTTTTTCGTATTGTCAGCAAACTTCTTTCATATCAATAGATAAATAAAAAAAAAAAAACATGTATAAAGTATAAGGTACATGTGTTAAAAATTTCGTGTATATACTGTATAAACAGCATAAAAAGAAAATATATGTAAAGAGTATAGGATACATGCTATAAATTTCATGTACATATAAATATCATAAAAAGTAAAATATATGTAAAGAGTATAAGATATATGTGCTATAAATTTCATGTATATATAAATATCATAAAAAGTATAATATTTGTAAAGAGTATAAGATACATGTGCTATATATTTCATGTATATATAAATATCATAAAAAGTTTAGATAACATATTAATGTGTCAGTAAAAAAGAGCACGCATTCTAATATGTATATCGGCGGAAAGTAAATATATGTCGACACACAAAAAATCTGTTGTGGCAAGCACAGAACACAACTTTCGGTTACCGAATTGCTTTTGCAATTTGTTCCCTTTATTACAGATTACATAAAAAACACTCAAGGTCTTGATTTTATCTACTAATATTAATATTTTCACAAATAAAAGTAGGCTAAACAGATATTGATTGATATTGAGAAAAGATTAAATTTATCATAAATATAAGTATACAAATCTTTTTTTTTTTTACTTTCTTTTGAAATGATTTCATACACTGTAGGAGACAGTGCAACTTTAATAATAATAAAAGTCTATTGACTTTGACTAAACTATTATTCAATTTCAATTCCCACGTGCAATTTTCCCGTCATTCATTTCCATTTGGGAATCGCATTGGTTTAAATTGACGAATTGACCTATAAGGTAGTGAGCTCTATAATAATAAACGGAGTTTATTTTAAAAGAGAATTTTCCATTAAACCAATCATCAAAAATATTAAAACAAAAATCCATTTATCCTCATAAATGCCAACCAATATGGAAAGGGCTTTAATTTTCCATAAGTCGAGAAAAAACTCAATGCTTTCTTATGGGTCAGAGCCTCCCCATTTGGGGATTTGAGATCTGAAATCTCGTCCCCTATAAATGTGCAAAATTTCATTTCCAACGGAAAGTTGGTCAAACAGAGTGTGACAGACATATATAGTAGGGTTTGGACCCCGGTGGAAACCGAAACCGGTAGACCGGTTTTTTTGACTAATTTTCAAAAACCGAAATATCGAGTTTTTCCCAAAAAACTGAATTTGGTTTTTTTTTTTAATTTTTTTCTTCAGTAATACTTGCATTCAAATTATAAATTAGCCCGTGACCCATGGGGTTTAGGGTTCGCTTCCCGGCCCAAGCGAGTAAAAATTTATTTCATTTTAATTGGCTATCAATCATTTGAATTAAGTAAGGATGGGGTCTAAATGGCCTTAGATGCCGAAAAAGTCCTTAAACAAATAAAAAAAAAAAAAAAAAAAAAATTTTAAATTATTTATATTTTTTCCCCTTTTATCCAATACTTAAATAATCTATATATAATAATAGCGGAGTGTCTGTCTGTCTGTCCGTCCGTCTGTCTCACTCTAATTGACCAACTTTCCGTTGGAATGACAAAATCTTATAGAGGACGTTATGGAGAGTCCAGGTCCTGAAATTCCTACAATTTTTTGAGTTATTAATTCCTAAAGTTACGATTTCTCCCATAGGAAATGTATAGAGAAATATTTATGTATTTTTTTGGATTTTTTGTATTCTATGAATCTTGGATCTTTTTCCGTATCAAGCCATAAAATATTTCTAAAATATGTTATATACCAAATAATTTAACTTCCAAAATGGGGGTGCGTTCTAAATACTGTAGATTGAGATGTTGAAAAAAAAACCTGTTTAAAACCGGTTTACCGGTTTTCCGCTTTGTAAATAACCGAAAAACCTGTTTTCAAAATTTTCCGGTTTTTTCCAAACCCTAATATATAGATATTTGCCCTCTCGGCTCCTGGGGCCATTTAGTGCTTTTATAGAATTGTATATCTTTTGAAATACATAGTAGGCCTACCGATGGCTACCAGGGGACGTTCAACGAGCTCAGGATCACCCAACCGAGGTTTCGCCTCGCTTGTCATTCCTTAACTGCAACGATTGTGGGGATTGTTGCTCTTGTGTACCTTGCTAGGGAGAAAACTTACCAAAATATAAATGGATGATGTTATGCATAAAGGAACCAACTGGTATGATCGAAATTGAGATAAGACCGCCATCTTGTCTTGAAAAAGAAGATCATGGGCGTAACTAGGGGTGCCGGGTGGGGCCTGCCCCCCCCCCCCCAGAAAGCTCCTTGCCCCAAGAAAAATTGAGAAAATATGGGGCTTTCCAGGCCCAGTCGGAAGATAGCTGGTCCCATGGGCCCCTCAGCCAAATCTCTAGTTACACCCATGAAGAAGATCTACCTCTTTATTTAAATCACAACATTATTATTCTGTGTACTTTCTTTGTATAAAACAAGTTCTAGCCATTGGTTTTGTTTACAATTGTGCAAATGAAATCCCCCTTATCTCGGATTTAATGGCGCTTGGTTCCTTCATGCATAACATCGTCCAAATAAATTTATGATTTTTTTTAGTGGGCCAAATAATCTTTATATATAAAATTCTTCTGTACGTGTGTATGTGACTGAACTCCTCCTAAACGACTGAACCAATTATGATGAAATTTTCTGTGTATGTTTGTGAGAGTCCCGGACAGGTTTTGTTTCACAAATAACAATAAGTTAATGAGTAATTAACCGTTAAAATAAGAAAAAAATAAAAATTAGGAGAAATAGTGGCCATGGTAACAAAATATAAATATTTACCCATGTTTACGATTTTTTTTTATTTATTTACATTTTGAATTCTAAAATATCGGCGTAAATTTTTTGTCTCTGTACCGGGAGAGTCCCGGAAGGGATATTATTCACAAAAAATCTTAATTTCATGAATAATTAACCGTTAAAATAAACTCTATATATAAAAATGAAAAGGGAAAATGTATGTACCGGTATGTATATAAGCCGAAGGCGAGCAAGGGGGTCCAGGGGGCGCAGCCCCCTGGCTAGACGGAAAGCCCCGCCGAAGGCGGGGCTTTGCGTCTAGTTATAGTATATAATACAAATGATCTTTTTTTTTTTTGTAGATTTAGGGACTTTTTTGCTATTTTTAATTTGGAATATTAACTACAGTAGCTAAATATGAGGATGTGTGGTGTATTAGCAGCCAAGGTGAAAAATAAAAGATTATTCGAGTGCCATCAGGACAAAATAGGTGTCAGAATGTCAGGTTCATTGACATCAATGTCTTTATCAGGCTTTATATGCTTTACCGTTTCGAGTTTGGATATTTTTTACCTTGGTTGCCTCATATTTATAATAATAATTCAACCAGTAAAAAACAGACTTTAAAATTTAAAATAAACAAATAGGTGTTAAAAACTAATGTAAAAAAACAATCAGCGTTAAAAAAATACTATTCAAAATCACTTCCTCGTCTCAAATAGCTAGCTATTCTGTAAATAAAAACTTTGATGTTTTATGACTGTAGAAATTTACTCAGGATTCGCAGGGACTTTGCAGCCAGAAGATTAAATTAAAAAAATCTTTTATTTAATTTTTTATTTGCCGACGTTTCGGTCGCCAATATTTGCCCTGATGAAGGTCGTGATTGGCGACCGAAACGTCGGCAAATAAAAAATTAAATAAAAGATCTCCTGGCTGCAAAGTCCCTGCGAATTTAAAGCCAAAGCGTTAACATTTAGTAAATAGTGTTAAAAATTAATGCCATGTCTATGAGGTGCTTTTAATATTTTAACGTCGTGTTTAAAATAAAAATGGAGCCTTTAATCTAAAAAGTAAGGTTATGATTTAAAATAAAAGCAAAATGTTAACGTCGCTGTTAAAACTTTGTTTAGAGAATAGCATTTTTTTTAACTTTTTAACACCCATTTGTTTATTTTAAATTTTAACATCTGTTTTTAGAGAGCTTTCGTGATAGATATCGGCCATAATAGTGCAAAATGAATAATCGAATCTGACGTCATAAAAAAGAAAATTTCTCCTTCATATACCCAGTGCATGTTATCATTTAAATTTTATTATTATTAACACTAAAACATTAAGGACAAATGATAACCAAATAGATATAGGTGCAAAAAAATTATACTTTTAAAGGCAACTTAAAGATAGATGACCTTGATAATTCTTGATAAAATATTATTAAATTTTTATTATTTTATCTACTGTATTTTAATACGTGTTGATCATTTGAAATTACAATCACTTGTTTATATTATATACGTATAATAAAAAAAAAATTAATTTCATGGTTAATTTTGAATTGATTAAATCATAATAGAGGAGAGTTCATCAACCCTTTCTTTCTTTTGAGATTAAATTTTAGAAAAAAGGGATGGTCCTTAAATATCTATGTTTTTGGATGTCAGTGACGTACTGTACAGTGGGCGCCACAAGTGTCTGATACGCTCGGGAAGTGGAGCTTTGACTGTAGGCAACCGAAATGCTTAGCCGTCGAAAGGGGTGCTAATTTTGGTACTTTCCAGCGGCCACAATTTCGAAGCTATCGACCTCAAATTTTTTTAAAATTAAAGCTATTTAAAATATCTACAACATATAGAAGCCCTTTTTTTACTTTCTCTTAACTATGTATATATGTAATATATATATAGAGAGAAAGTATTGGATTCATGTCAAAAATTCGATGTCGAGATTTTGATGGATCTTCACGTTTTGAGGTCCCCTGAATCCAAAAAAGTGGTTTTCGCGACATGGTCTGTCTGTGTGTGGTGGGGGGTGGGTGGGTGTGTCTGTGTTCAATTTTAAGCATGAAGGAATTGAGCTACGAGGATGAAATTCTATATTTAACTTAAACACCCCCCCGGGACCGGAAAAAATAAGCTTTTAATCAAAATCGGCCAATGATTACTAGTACTTTACTGATGTACTTTTTCAGTTTTTTTCGATTTTCTCAAAATTTGCTCCAACGATTTTTTTTTAAATTCAAAAATCAATTATTTTTTAGATGCTCTTTAAAATGTATATTCTCATTTTTGCGATTGAAATCTTCTGAAGACCACTTTACTCTTGTATTTCATAGGGAAGGATAGGAGAAATGGTTGCCATGGTAACAAAATATAAATATTTTCCCATACTTATAAATTTTACATCTGAATTCAAATGTTCCGTACTGTCGGAAACTAAATACATGTCGACACAAAAAATCTGGTGTGACAAGCACAGTACACAACTTTCGATTACCGAAGGTAAGAGAAAGTTGTGTGCTGTGCGCCAGTCACACCAGATTTTTTATTTTCAAAAAGATAATTTTTTTTTTAGATTAATCGCATTAAATAAAAGATATTTTTTAAAAACTTTGCTCTATATCTTATAGATAATTAAATTAGTAATCATTGTGTTAAAAAATAATTAATTTTTTGCCTTTAATTAATTAGCTGGAATCTTTGAAATGAAATAAATCCCTTGTATTCCTATGGGAAAAACTAACGCCATCTCTTGCCGCCTCGAGTAACTCGGTAGTCAATGGTCTTCTAACGGCTTTTCGAGACGCGCACCTTAAAAGTAGCTTTTTCCTTTCAGTTGTATTAAAAAAAGATAATTTATTTGAGTTGATTAAGCTCAAGGCTCCACTCTCGAGCAGATCAGGCACTTGAGGCGCCCCCTGTACGTCATTGAAGGGGGGAGGTGGCAAAACTCTAATAATCGCTCTTTAAATTTATCTCTTATGTTGATAATAGAAGTGGCTGTTCAGCGATTAGAATGTTGGAAGGAAGAGAGGATGTCAGCCAAAAAAGGAGCCTCTATCGAATAAAAATCTCCAATCAGAAGACGTTTCGGGTTTAATTAGATAAAACCATCATCAGTTCTTTAGAGCTGAAATGAGCATAAATAATAATTGTAATACAACAACATAAAATATTTTTTAAATTATATTGTTAAGTACATGCCAACGCCATCTATGATAATAAATCATAATTAAGTCATCAACAAGTCACCGAAAAGGTGTCCTCCATAATCAGTTCAGTTTTTACTCTTGATGAGTGTAGTGGAATCCCTCCTTTCTTCTCTCTCCCCACTCCACTCATTTCTCAATTGTTATAATCTCCATATAACAATCTCAATCTATAACAATCTAAATCTATATATCTATATAACAATCTATTTATCCAAACTAATCAAATATAACATCAACTCTGAATCTCTTATCTAAAAAATATCTCTTATCTACAACTATCTACATATCTACAACTATCTACATATCTACAAAATCTCTACCAGCTACTACTACAGTCCGCTTAAGGTAAAGAATATCCCGCTTTACTAACAATCCAATATCTAACATAAATTTGGTACTATCGAGCCAGATTAATAATATTTTATCTACAATATCTTATCAAAAGCATAAACAATGTCGTTCTCACAAAACGAACTCAAGTTGATTTCAACTGCAAAATTAAAACGTATTGAAGTTAACGAAAAAATCCAAGAATTCTATGATCTATACGTGAATCGCAACGTGGAACCTAATAATAATAACATTCTAAGAAATAGATTAAGTTACCTTGATGAGCTTATGAATCATGCCAGGGAAGCTCATTCTAGAATATTAGAACTTACATGTTTACATCCAGAATGCTCTTATTATAAAGAATCGAAAGCAGATATTTCTAAAATTGAACAAATGTATTTCACAATCAAGGACGAGTTTGGAAAATCTAATATTACAAATGCACCCAATATTATAAATCCAATTAGCATGCCAGTTCATCTACCTAGAATACATTTAAAACAATTTAATGGAGACATTCAAAAGTGGCCAGAATTTTATCAACATTATCTCAGCGTCATTCATAACAACAATCAGTTGTCAAATGTGACAAAATTTCAATACTTAATCGGATCTTTAACAGATTCAGCTCTCGCACAAATAAAAGAAATTCCTATTTTAGAAGAGAATTATTCTATCGCTTTAAAAAAATTAGTTGATAAATATCAAGATAAAAGGATTTTAGCTTCAAATTATTTAAATAAAATTATAAATATTAAACCAGTCACATCAGACAATATTACATATCTTCAAACATATACCGATACACTCTCATCGAATTATTTAGCCTTGAAGGAATTAAAATTAGAAAATTTATCAGAATTCATTTTATTCCAAATAGCTTATAAAGGATTAAATACATCAACAAAAAAACAATTCGAAGCATATAGAATTTCTAAAGAATTGCCACAGTTAGAAGAATTATTAAAATTTTTAGAAAAATATACAAAGAGTTTATCTAATGCATATTCTCAATATGAAACCAAATCGTCAGCTTCTTCTCAACCATCTATAAGATCACCTATAAAAACTAGGTCCTTAACAGCGGTAAATAAATTATCTCCTTGCCCCATATGCAAAAAAATAGAACATGCTATCTATAAGTGCCCAATTTTTCTCGCTCTCACTCCTATCGAAAGAAGAGAGAAAATTAAAAATCTTAAATTATGTATAAATTGTCTTCATTTACATGACAACAAGTGTAAGTCAAAGTACACTTGCCTCACATGTAAAAAATCTCATCATACTTTAATTCATATAGATGAACCCACTAATGAAAATCATTCAAATAAAAATTTATCGATTCAAAAAAATGATCAACCATCCACTTCAAATGAAAATGACCCAAGAGTAATTTTATCAAAAATTAATTATAATTCTATACTTTTGCCCACCGCACAAGTAAATTTATTATCATCAGACGGAGTATTTTATCAAGTACGATCAATTATTGATAGTGGAGCGCAAAACTCATGTATTACAGAATACTGTGTTAAAAAATTGAAACTATTAAAGAATCCTTGTCATGTGAATATCAGTGGCATTGCATCAAAACAAGTAACACCAAAGGGCGAAGTAAATATTTATATAAAATCTCTTTATAATGAAACACCTATTCTAAAAACATCAGCTATCGTTTTAGAAAAATCACCTCATCTCTACCATCTGTAGAAATAAATCAAGATCTCCCTTTAGAATATAAAAATCTTAATCTCGCTGATCCTAATTATAATATTCCAGCTCCAATTGATCTTCTTATCGGAGCCGATCTTATCTCGGAAATATTAACAGGTGAAGTGAAAAAGGGAACTGAAATTTATCCTTCAGCTTTTAATACAATATTTGGCTGGTGCCTTATCGGCAAATTAAAAGAAAATGAAATTTTTCAAACACAAATATTTTTATCTACTCTAGAAACAGATATAAAACGTTTTTGGGATATAGAACAATTACCTCAAACACCTATCGCTGATCCAATCGATATAAAATGTGATAATATATTCAAACAAAATCATTATCGAGACCCATCGGGCCGTTACGTAGTTCCTCTACTTTTAAAAGAAGTTCCGCCTCAAGAACAAAATTCCTTAATTATCGCTAAAAACAGTCTCATTAGAATCCACAAACGACTAGAAAATGAATCTCATCTAAAACCATTATATTATTCATTTATGGAGAAATATGAATCTTTAGGACATATGACTCGTATCAAACCGTTTGATAAAAATTCTCAAGCGCATTTTCTACCGTTTCACATAATATTAAAACCTGAAAGTACATCAACATCTCTTCGTGTAGTTTTCAACTCATCCGCTAAAACCATAAATAATAAATCTTTAAATGATTATCTTTATAGTGGTCCAAAACTACAACAAAATATTTTTGACATCATTTTAAAGTTTCGTATTCATCCTATAGTATTCATAACTGACATTACAAAAATGTTTAGACAAATTTTAATCTTACCAGAGGAACGCAAATATCAACATATATTATTTCAAGATGAAGATCAAAAACGTTTATGAATATGAATTAAATACTATTTCATATGGAACGACATCAGCACCATATCTATCATTAAGAACGCTAAAACAATTGGCAGAAGACGAAGGAAATCTATATCCTGTCGCAAAAGACATATTATTAAAATCCACATTTGTTGATGATATCGCAGTTAGTTTTCCTACTGTTGAAGATGCACTCATTGCACAAAATCAAATTATTAATTTACTAAGAAAAGGAAAATTTGAACTACGAAAATGGGCATCAAATCATCCCTCACTTCTAGAAAAAATCAATCCAGAAGATCGAGAAACTTCAATTAATCTAGATCAATTTATCGATAACATAAATATATTAGGTTTAAAATGGAACCCAACGTCTGATTTATTTTATTTCAAAACTATTAAAATAAATGAACATTATACAAAACGTTCAATCTTATCAACAATCGCTCGTATCTTTGACCCACTAGGATGGATCACTCCTGTAACTATTTTATCAAAATGTCTTATACAAGATCTATGGAAAGCCAATATTGATTGGGATGAAACAATTCCTTCTCATCTTGTATCAACATGGAAAAATATTATCAATCAATTATCTTCTTTATCTCAATTAAAAATACCTCGTCACACAACAATTAAAGATCCAATTGTAAGTCAATTAATTGGATTTGCTGATGCAAGTCAACGTGCATATGGTGCACAAATCTATCTTAGATCAGTTGACAAAAATGGCAAAATAAATATTTCATTATTAACTGCAAAGGCAAAAGTAACTCCATTAAAAACTTTATCTATTCCTAAATTAGAGCTCTCAGCTTGTCTTTTACTAGCTCAAATGTTAAATCATACTTTTAACCAATTAAAAAATCATTTAATTATCGATCAATGCTTTGCCTATTCTGACTCTACAGTAGCATTAACTTGGTTGAAAATCGAATTCCTTATAAGCTACAAATTTTTGTTGCTCATCGAGTAATTAAAATATGCGAGTTATCTTCAAATATAATCTGGAAACATGTAAAATCAGAATCGAATCCTGCCGATCTCGTAAGTAGAGGGGGTCTACCTCAAGAATTACTTTCAAACAATGATTGGTTTGAAGGACCCACTTGGTTAAAATTACCAATGAAGAATGGCCTTCTGAAAC
>JAKCPI010002613.1:0-12165 GCA_023213315.1 Euborellia annulipes
AAAATTTTTTTTCCTTACCTATATTTAAATATAAAGAGAGAAAGTATTGTTTTTATATTTTTTTACTAGTAGTTTGTTTTCATAAATAAACATGTTCAAACATTTTCATTGAAACAATATATGACAGGTGTGGCCAAACTTTTATCCATTAAGGGCGACTTATGCTTAAAAAATGAGGTTTTTCGAAAAAAAAATTAATTTTGGAGTTAAGTACTCTGGATTTTTTTATTTATTCTATTAGAGGTTATCTTTCTGCACTAAATGACATCTCATTTAGTCTGATCTGATTAGCCGTTCGGAATCTACGGGGGTTTAAAATTTCGAAAAACGAAATCCCGCCGAGCGCTCTCATGCGGAAAAATGACCTCATATCAAAAAAAAGAAAAAAAAGCCCTGGGGGTATTGAACCACTCTTTCTAAAACTATATTTAGATTTAATGTAGCTTTTATGGTCAAGTAGCTATGCGTTGCACAAGTAGGGCTATTTTCCGATATTTTTTTGCCTAAAAATGAGGTTTTTCGAGAAAAAAACCAATTTTGGAGTTAATTACTCGGGATTTTTTTATTTATTCTATTAGAGGTTATCTTTCTGCACCAAATGACATCTCATTTAGTCTGATCTGATTAGCCGTTCGGAATCTACAGGGGTTTAAAATTTCGAAAAACGAAATCCCACCGAGTGCTCTCATGCGGTAAAATGACGTCATATCAAAAAAATGAAAAAATAACCTCTGGGCATTGGACTACTCTTTCTAAAACTATATTTAGATTTAATGTAGCTTTTATGGTCAAGTAGCTATGCGTTGCACAAGTAGGGCTATTTTTCGATATTTTTTTGCCTAAAAAATGAGGTTTTTCGAGAAAAAAACCAATTTTGGAGTTAATTACTCGGGATTTTTTTATTTATTCTATTATAGGTTTTCTTTCTGCACCAAATGACATCTCATTTGGTCTGATCTGAATAGTCGTTCGGAATCTACAGGGGTTTAAACTTTCAAATTAGAATTTACCGCAGCGCGGTAAAATAAAATGATAGGAAAAAAATAAATGGTGCAATCTTTAGCTGAAAGCTCATTCTTTCTAACCGTATATTTCTCATAATTATACCTCTTAAGACAGAGGAGTTATTCAAGCCAATAAACTTTTTCGTGCAAGCCCCTGTGTGTTATGCCACTATAGACACATGATTTGTAAGACGTTGTCACGTCAAAAAAATCTTAAGTGTCTTCATACAAGAAAAATTTGTTTAACTTTCTCTTATTTCGTATGGGAATATTCAGGTAGACTGATCAACTCAAATTGATCCCGGGCGCCCCTATTTTTGAGATTTGAATAACTTGGCCCCCACTAGTGCAAATTTGATCAAAATTGGAATTTAAGCTCAGGGTAGTATATAAAAGGCTATAATCAACTCAAATTGATACCGGACGCCCCCCCACCCCAATTTTTGAGATTTGAATAACTTGGACCCCACTAGTGCAAATTTGATGATAATTGGAATTTAAGCTCAGGGTAGAATCTAAAAGACTATGATCAACTCAAATTGATCTCGGACGCCCCCCCCACCCCAATTTTTGAGATTTGAATAACTTGGCCCCCACTGGTGCAAATTTGATGATAATTGGAATTTAAGCTCAGGGTAGTATATAAAAGGCTATAATCAACTCAAATTGATACCGGACGCCCCCCCACCCCAATTTTTGAGATTTGAATAACTTGGACCCCACTAGTGCAAATTTGATGATAATTGGAATTTAAGCTCAGGGTAGAATCTAAAAGACTATGATCAACTCAAATTGATCTCGGACGCCCCCCCACCCCAATTTTTGAGATTTGAATAAATTGGACCCCACTAGTGCAAATTTGATGAAAATTGGAATTTAAGCTCAGGGTAGAATCTAAAAGACTATGATCAAATGAAAATGATGAGCTCCTACATTTCAAATTTCATCGGATTTTGTCTATTGGGGCGAATTCAAAACTCAAAAATTGTGGAAGAGGGGGGGGGGTCGGGGATCATTTTTAGTTCATCATAGTCTTACTCTGAGGTTAAATTCCAATTTTCATTAATTTGCACCCGAGGGGTCCAATTTTTTCATTGATTAAAGAAAAAAAGAGAGAAACGAATATAATAAAAATAATAAAATTAATTATAGGCTCATAATAAATTTAATATTTGTAATTTTTTCAAGCCTAAGTAGATTAATTAAATTGGAAATTTTTTTTTTGATTTCAATGATATATAGATATGATAGGCTATTTTTATTTTATCTAAATAGGCTATATTTAATTAAAATTAAATTTGTATATCAATAGGTAAATATTCATCTTTTTATTTTTTTTAGCAGAAAAAAAAACAAAGTTTATAAAATGTAGGCTTATAATAAATTTTATTGCGCGCCACTGAGTTTCGGAAAGAGAGAGATAGAAAAAGAGAAGAAACGAAATGGTGTTACCCCTCCCCTCCCTTCCACTCTCCCCTCACTTGAAGCATGTTTGTCTAAAATTTTTTTATTAAATACATACGTATTTAAAAAAGTTTTAATAATTATATACCTACTTATTTCATAAATCCCTTATTTTGAAAGGATTTTTGGTATATACTGGTATTCAAAAATATTATCCCTGAGTTCATATAATGTGAGTGTACCAGGTGTTCCGGGTTCGTTTCCCATTTAAAGCGAGAAAAAAGGTATTTCAAATGAATTGGCGACCAAGCATTTTAAGAAAACGAGAAAAATTCGATAAAAACAGCCCTACGGTAAAAAAATGACTTTTAGTTTCATCGGCCTGCGGTAAAAACAGATTTTTCTCGAAACTCGGTAAAAATCTGCTTTTCTCGAGACACGGTAAAACCCGTAATTTCTCTATTTTATCGAAAGATTTCAAGTTTTAGCTTTAAGAAGTGTAATTTAAATTTTTTTTTTTTTTTAATTGAATATGAAAAAGAGAAAGTAAAAGAAATCTGAAGTGACTTTATACAAGATTTGTTTTACTTTCTCTTATTTCGTATGGGAATATTTAGATAGACAGATCAACTCAAAATGACCCCGGACCCCCCCTAATTTTGAGATTTGAATAACTTGGCCCCCACTAGTGCAAATTTGATCAAAATTGGAATTTAAGCTCAGGGTAGAATCTAAAAGAGTATGATCAACTCAAAATGACCCCGGACCCCCCCTAATTTTGAGATTTGAATAACTTGGCCCCCACTAGTGCAAATTTGATCAAAATTGGAATTTAAGCTCAGGGTAGAATCTAAAAGAGTATGATCAACTCAAAATGACCCCGGACCCCCCTAATTTTGAGATTTGAATAACTTGGCCCCCACTAGTGCAAATTTGATCAAAATTGGAATTTAAGCTCAGGGTAGAATCTAAAAGAGTATGATCAACTCAAAATGACCCCGGACCCCCCTAATTTTGAGATTTGAATAACTTGGCCCCCACTAGTGCAAATTTGATCAAAATTGGAATTTAAGCTCAGGGTAGAATCTAAAAGAGTATGATCAACTCAAAATGATGCAGCCCCTCCATTTAAAATTTCATCGAATTTTGTCTATTGGGGGCGAATTTATTCAAAACTAAAAAATTCAGTAGGGGGGTCGGGGATCATTTTTAGTTCATCATAGTCTTACTCTGAGGTTAAATTCCAATTTTCATCAAATTTGCACCCGAGGGGTCCAATTTTTTCAAAACTCATATATAAGGGGAGAAGGGGTTGGGCTTTGCAAAAATTGGACGGGGCAAAAATTATTTTTCTTAATCGATTAAAGAAAAAAGAGAGAAACGAATATAATAAAAAAAATAATAAAATTAATTAGAATAATAAATTTAATATCTGTAATTTTTTCAGGTCTACTTAGATTAATTAAATTGGAAATTTTTTTCTGATTTTAATGATATATAGATCATGATAGGCTATTTTTTATTTTATCTAAATAGACTATATTTAATTAAATTTAAATTTTTATATCAATAGGTAAAAATCTATCTTTTTATTTTTTTTAGCAGAAAAAAAAACCAAGTTTATAAAATGTAGGCTTATAATAAATTTTATTGCCCGCCTCTTAGTGTCGTAGAGAGATAGAGAGAGAGAGAGAAGAGAAGAGAGGGACCCCCTCCCTTAGCCTCTCCCTTTCACTCTTGCGTCTCTTCAAATATGTTTGTCTAAAATTTTTTTATTAAATACGTACGTATTTAAAAAAGTTTTAATAATTATACTTATTTCATAAATCCCTTATTTTGAAAGGATTTTTGGAATATATTCAAAAATATTCTCCCTGGGGTTCATATCTTGTGGGTGTACCTGAGGTCCCGAGGTCGCTTCCCATTACAAGCGAGCAAAATGTATTTCAATTGAATTGGCTACCAAGCATTTTAAATTAATTAATTATTACTGATGGGGTCTAAATGGCTTTAGATGCGAAAAAGACCTTAAAGGAAATATAAAAATTACACTTGGAAATGCTACTGTATATATGTGAAGTGTATAATTTTATTAAAGTGATGAAAATTCAAGTAAAAATATGGAAAACGAGAAAAATTCGATAAAAACAGTCCTACGGTAAAAAAACGACTCGGTTTTTACCGTAAGATCGGTAAAAACCGGTTTTTCTCGAAAGTCGGTAAAAACCGGTTTTTCTCGAAAGTCGGTAAAAACCGGTTTTTCTCGAAAGTCGGTAAAAACCGGTTTTTCTCGAAACTCGGTAAAAACCGACTTACGGTAAAAACCGGTTTTTACCGAGTTTCGGTAAAAACCGGTTTTTACCGACTTTCGAGAAAAACCGGTTTTTTTCCCATTATCGAGGTCGGTAATGAAAATCCATTACCGTCCAGCCCTACAAGGCAGGCGCGCTACCAACTACGTCAAGCCCGAGGACACCAGTGGAAATATTGTTTTAAATTTTCGATTAATTATAGGAATTCTTTTAATCCCCGTTTTTCAATTCAGATGGCATCTACCAACACTCAAACACTCTTCAGATGAAATCACTTATATGGATCCACCGCGAACGATGCATCGTTAGTAAGAGAATAATTGAATTTTGCCAAAAATAAAGATGAATTCAAGGACCTCTCCAAGGATCACATAGCCTATAAATTTATTTTTATTTTATTTTTTTTGTAACTATAAATCAAATGTTAATTTTCTATCTGCGAGTGCAATTGGAATTTCGATCGATCAAAATGGCAGTATATTTGATATTGAAAAAAAAAAATCTTGAGGTTAGCATAAAATGCATCGCTCAAGTCTGGTATTCAGAATCCGGTTTACGTAGAGGTCAGGGGGTTAGGGAGAGCAGAGCAGGGGGGGGGGAATTTTGAAAATTAATGAAAATTCTATGTGAACTGAGAGAGACTTTAAATGACATACAATTATACAGTATTTAAAAATCTGGAGTGACTGGTTGCACCAGATTTTTTGTGTCGACATATAATTAGTTTCCGGTGATATATTATATTCAAGAGAGAGAAATTTTATATTATTTAGAGTTTAAAAATTTACAGGTGGGGGGTTTATCGTCATCCCCGAAAAAATTTCTGGCTTCATCCCCTTTCACCTGGTATATAAAACCAATCAAAGAGAAATCAGGCGGGGTTTTAAATTTTGAGTTAAGGTAATGTTTTTCCCTATTGAATACAAAATAGAAAACGCTCTACTAATAAATACTTTTTTTTTCAATCTTATATAATTTGTATTCAAAAGAGAGACAGGGCTCTAAAGCAATCAATTACATAAAGAATGAATTTAAAAATAGTCAGCTACGTATACGTATAATGATAGCTTAATTTATCGCTTATTTGATTCAAACTTTATTCTTATATACATTTGATGGTAATCAATTAAATATAAAACGCGCTCTTATAAATATTTAGTTATGCCTATCAGATATTAATAAATAAAAATATTTTATCAAGATCAAAATATTAAGAAAGTATGGTAGCGTAATTATTCTAAATTTAATTTTTTTTTTTTTTTTAATCCCCTAAAGGCTTTATAAAATCTCTGGGAATATTCAAAGTGTTATTCCGCTTCTTAAAACAATTATTCATGTCTATTCTCTAAAAACAGACGTTAAAATTTAAAATAAACAAATGGGTGTTAAAAAGTAATGTAGAAACAATCAGCGTTAAAAAAATGCTATTCTCTAAACAAAGTTTTAACAGCGATGTTACACTTGTTGCTTTATTTCAAAGCTATCAAACCTTACTTTTTAGGTTAATGACGCCATGTTTATTTTAAACACGACGTTAAAATATTAATACCACCCTCTAGACATGGCATTAATTGTTAACACTATTTACTAAATGTTAACGCTTTGTCTTTAAAGTTTTTGTTTACAGAATAGCTATTTGAGGCAAGGAAGTGATTTTGAATAGCATTTTTTTAACGCTGATTGTTTTTACATTACTTTTTAACACCCATTTGTTCATTTTAAATTTTAACGCCTGAATGAATTGGAAAAAAAAAATTTTTAATGTGTAAAAAGTTCCAAAGGGAATCGAAATTATAAGGATTTGACATTGGCTCTATGGAAGGAAGAACCGGAAAGTGAATTTGAAAAATCTGAAATACTACATCAGTAAAGTGTAGCCTACTTCAAACAATTTTCTCGAAAAGTTTTACTGATATTCTTTTTAAAGGACATATGGAAAAAGTGCATCAGTAGTAGTACTTTTTGGCCGATTTTGTTCAAAAGCTTATTTTCAAATTACTTTCTCGCTATATATTACATATAGAGGTAAGAGAAAAAAACAAAAAACAAATCATCAGTGGGCCCGGGGACCGGGGATTTATCAGTAAGCGTCACCGCTCTCATTATTTATATTTAACAGCAACAAAGTTGCGAATTAAGAAAAAAATAAAGCAGAGGTGGAAGTAGCCAATCCATTTTTCAATTAATAGATAGTAGTGTGTGTGTGTGTGTGTGTGTTTGGGCACGCATGGATGGTCAAAAGCAGTGTTCATTTCGCCAACGATCAAGGTCTAGATGAAGGATTTTTTGTGGAGGAGGGGGGGGGGGGAGGGGATTGATTGCATGTACCTAAAAATGGCCATTGATCTCTCCTGTTGATTATCGGTCTTTATAAATCAACAAAGAACAAAAAAGATAATATCGAGAGTTTAATGGTTATGTAACTGTAAAAGTTATTTATTTGAAGGTCTTAACAAATGCTATTGATTAATTAAATATATACGAGACGGCGTCTATGAACAACTCGAGCCGTATTTATTTAAATTAATTGGGAGACATTATAATTTTATAATATGATCCCGATCATGAATCTTTTTTATTGAATGCTCTTAAATGAACAAATTTGAAGATCTGATAATAATAAATATGAAGGGGTCTGTTGAAGAATTTTTTAAATTTTCGATAATTTTATTAAAATTAACTTTAACTTTCTCGTACCTATATATGGACCAAGTTATGCATAAAGGAACCAAGCGCCATTATGATTGAAATTGAGATAAGACCGCATTATTACTCTGAACTTTTTTTGTATAAAACAACAAAACAAGTCATTGCCAATGGGTTTGTTTACAATTGTGCAAATAAAATACCCCATATCTCAGATTTAGGTTTATGGCGTTTGGTTCCTTCGTGCATAACATCATCTATATGTAATATATAGTGGAGAAAGTATTGCAATCATGTAAAAAATTTTATGTCGATTTTGATGGAAGTACATCTTTTGAGGTCCCTTGAGCCCAAAAAAGTGGGTCCCGCAAATTGGTCTGGGTGAGTGTATCGATTTTAAGCATGAAGGAATTGAGTTACGAGGTTGAAATTTTATATTTAAATTAGGCACCCTCCTAAGTCGTGAAAATAAGCATTTGAACAAAATCGGCCAAAAATTATTAATACTTTACTGATGTACTTATTCAGTTTTTTAGATTTTCTCAAAATTAGCTCAAACGATTTTGTTTAAAATTCATAAATCAACTATTTTTTTAGATGCTCTTTAAAAAGTATATCAGTAAAATTTTTCGTGAAAATTGTTTGAAGTTCACTTGACTGATGTAGTATTTGAAATTTTTCCAATTCACTTTCCGGTTCTTCCTTCCATAGAGTCAATGTCAAATCCCCATATGGGATATTGGTTCAGGGAAAAATACGTTTTGGTCCGGTTTTTGAGTTATTAATTATTAAAGTTACGATTTCTCCCATAGGAAATGTATAGAGAAATATTTTAGTATTCTTTGCGTTGATGTATTCTATGTAGACAAAATCCTCAAGCAGGCACTAGATTAGAATATAGCAACGATAATTTATTTACGCCCTTGGGCTGAGTGTAGCGGTTAGCGTGGTAACCTTCTAAACCGAGGGCCGCGGGTTCGGATCCCAGGTTTTAAGTCATTTGGATATTGCCGAGAAGACTGTGTGGATGTGTGTGTGAATGTGAGTGTGAATGGGAAAAAAGTGTGAGTGTTAAAAAAAAAAAAAATAATAATAATAAAAAATTAATTTACTATTAAAATGTTTAATGTCAAGAAAATCTACAGTGAGAGCGCCCCTTTGAATTTACTACTGTAAATTGGAAGTACCTACTCAAGTTTGAAACTAATTTGTTAGAATCATCAAAAACTCAGTCGAATTTTTTAACAATTACTTTCTCTACTTACGAGAAAGTAAGTAAAAAAAAAGAGTTGATGATATTTTTATCTCTTTCGAAATAATAAACTCATTACGATCTTTAATAATTATAAATTCATGAATGAAAATCCTTTAGGCGTTAGCCGGTTCATAATAGACAATAAAAGTGAATAAAAAAAAAAAGGATATTGTTACCAACGATGAATGCAATATTTTCTAGTTCATTTATTTTATTTGACGCTCTCTCCCAGGCTATAATTATTTCCAGGTCGATGCTATCCTACACACAAAAAAGGGCCTTTTTTCTTATCAGAATATCTCGCCCTCTCACTGTGACGAAAAACAACTCCGCAATTAGAATAGGTATCTCAAAAAAAAAAATGTTAAAATTAATCAGAACATTGATTGGGAGAGTTCAAACCATTAAAGATGGGTGTTGTCTGTCTGTCTGTTGTATATGTATCCTTTTTTTTTTTTTTTCTTAAAAAAATAAACCCACTCAATCACTCACTAAAAAAAAGAGGTTATCTGAAACCCTCCAAAAAAGTGTCTAATTTTAAACCTGAGAGAAACAAGATCTATATTTCCAGTAGGTCAATAGAAATAGCCTAAACTAGCAGGATCGAATAGCGCTATTCAATCGATTATAAAAAAAAAAAAAAATGACAGATTGACTATCAATTAAATAAACGTATTTCTATCAAAAAAAAAAAAAAAAAAAAAATATCGATGATGTGGACATCAACATCCTTCTTCGTCAAACTTTTATTTATTTATATGTTTAGTTGGATATATAAATAAATAAATAGACTTGGAACGTTTGAGAGGTTTTTAATAAAAAATCAATTAATCAAGGAGGGAAAAAAAACCTTTGATGATGTGGTGAAACTTAATATATAGATAATCAGGGTGGAAATGGGGGACCATCGCTACCCTCTCTCCATCTAAAAAACGCTTTTTTTTAAATAATATCTCTCTATATATTTTAAAATGATTGATTAATTATTTATATAGGGGCTCAGTTGTTATAAATCTACAAATTTTGAAAAAAAAAAAAAAAAAAAAAAAAAAAAAAACATCTCCTTAATCTCAACAAATTTTCTGAAAGTTTGTCTGGTGATTTTATGAAAAAATTAAGATCCCTGTTTTTCGTTTCAAAATTCTAAGGCAAATTTGCTAAAACAGAGCGTGACAGACCGACAGATAAGAACAGACGGACACTACCCTATTATTATATATAGATATTTTTTAATAGAAACTTTCATAGTTCAAAGCTAGAAAATTTCCAATAAAGACTTTCATTTTCTTTTATAAAAACAATGAAATAATCACAAGTAGAAAACGCATGGGGTCCGAACCCGCGACGTTTGGTATGCGAGGTTAGCACGCTAACCTCTACACCAAGCCCCGAGGGCTGTGAGTTTTTTTTTAAACATTCACACTTTTTTCTCATTCACACTCACACTCACACACACATTCACACAGTATTTTCGGCAACTTAGGCCATATAAGACTTTGACGATAACCGTTGTAGAGAATATATCTATTGTGGGGTCAGGCATTTCTATTTAAGCCATCTGGTATCCAAATGGCTTAAATAAAATCATCGGACTGCCTGGGTCCGAACCCGCGACGTTTGGTATAGGAGGGGCTGTGAGTTAAAAAAAAAAAAAAAAAAAAAAAAAAATATTTATATTTTGTTACCATAGCAACCATTTCTGCTATCTTTACTATGAAGTGGGTAAAGGGTCAAAAGGGTAAAGTGGTCTTCAAAAGATTACAAGGGCAAAATGAGAATATACATTTTAAAGAGCATGTAAAAAATAATCGATTTATGAATTTTAATCAAAATCGTTGGAGCTAATTTTGAGAAAAAAAAAGTGAAAAAATTACATTATTAAAATACTAGTACTTTTTGGCCGATTATGTTTAAAAGCTTATTTTCACGCCTCAGGCGGATGCCTAACTTAAATATAAAATTTCAACATCGTAGCTCAATTCCTTCATGCTTAAAATTGAACACAAACACACACAGACACACAGACAGACCATGTCGCGAAAACCACTTTTTTGGATTCAGGGGACCTCAAAACGTGAAGATCCATCAAAATCACGACATCGAATTTTTGACATGAATCCAATACTTTCTCTATATATTAACATATATATAGAGGTAAGAGAAAGTAAAAATAGGATAAATATTTCCCCGGTTTGTTATCCCTGTAGGACTTGATATAAAATTCTTTATCAAATCCCGATGTTTAATTTACTAGTTGGGGGGGGGGGGGGGGGGTCTTTTGTTCTCCCTCCTCTACCCTTTACTAACATCTTTCTAGCCAGATATTAGTAAATTAATTAAAATTTAATTTTTCGAATTAAATTTCATATTCCGACAAATTTGTTCGCATACGAATCGGACAGTAAATTACCTCAGGCTTGGAAATTACATTTTTGTTCGAGAGTTTAATGTGGCATATGAAATTGGTTTTTCTGATTAACATTTCCATAAATTGAATTGGATGTTTTTTTTTTTTTTTTTTTTTTTTTTTTTTTCAAATAAAATAAAGAAACAAATTTCGCTTCGGCTGGTTGATAATTTATAAATTAATTAATACTGGCCACTGATTGTTTCAATCGCAAGTGGAAGTGAGTGTATGTGTCTCCCCGGATGGGGTGGGCGTTCTCTCTTATCATTTTTATCTCCCCTAAAAGCCTTGTTAGCGACACGAGCCTGGAGCCTGGAGGAAGTCAAAAGATAAGTTACGCGCCCACGGAGTTTCTTTTTTCTAGGCCAAGAATTTAAATATATTTATGATGTAATTATTACATACTTGCGTGATAATTATTATAATTAAATTTCGTCAGAAGAAAAGTATGAAAAGTGTGAAAGTACGAGTTACGTTTTACCAGAAATTGACTTTTCTCGTTAGTAGAGAGATTAATTTTGAATACGAAATGAGAATATTTTAAGTAGAAAATGATGTTCCTGGCGAGTATTTTCTCACTCCATTTTAACTAAATAAATTTTGAAAAATAAATAAGTTGGAAAGAAGAAATCGTTTAGGTTTTGAGCAATGAAGTCAACCGGGAACTAGGAAAAGGCGGCTTTCGATGCGATTAGACTCAACGCGAAAACAAGCTATCGAAAATTTTTTCGCCAGCTCTGAGGATGGTTCAAACACAGAACCGAAAAGTCAGCTATGTGAATTAAACGAATAAAGAAATAACCTTAGCTTCATTTCTCATTTTTACCCTCTTATTAATATTTATAACATCTCAGCTATAAATTGATTAAGTATCGAAAATTTAACGAATTTTTTCAGTTGTGATTCCACTTCTGAAGAGGACAGTAATGTCAAAATAAGTGTATTATTTCACCAATAAAAAACTTGAAACGTATCACCTAGTTTGTCATTTAAAATATACCAGGTCTCAATTAGATCCTCGGGTCAAGAGATTAAACCTAATTTATAATCGTAAATGTGTAGTGTGAATACAAAGTGCACTTGCACTATGTGTATAATTCCCAATAATTGAAGATGGCCAAAAAAATTCAGGCCGAA
>JAKCPI010002614.1:0-25654 GCA_023213315.1 Euborellia annulipes
TTGTTCTATATATAAAGATAAGTAACGGGACCAAATTTCCAATTTTTTATCGCATAGTTTTTCGAGTTATGGCACTTTAAAGTTTTGATTTTCACCTTGCTGCGGCTTGGCCAATGCCAAAAAACGAAATGTATTGACGTGGAAGAAAATAATTTCTCATTTGCTTATTTGACACCCCAATCTTGATGAAATTTTTTTTTGGTAGGTTCTTTAAAGCAATAAGGAATTAGAAAAAAAATATAATGCACGAATCTAAGTTATTTCCTAAAATATATAAAAAAATTCATATTGTTGATTTTTAGTTGTGAAAACTTCCAAACATGGTTTAGCTAAAACTAATATACTCAAAAGGGAATGAGATATCTAAAGAAATTTTTTTTTCTAGTAAATGCATGAAATGAGCTTTAATTTAGTAAAATAAAAATTTGTGTATTTTATTCCCCTCTATTTCTAAAGTCCATTGCAGAGGATTTCAATATAGTTTTACATGTTAAAGGTTTCAAGGACAAAATAAAAATATACATTTTAAAGAGCATCTAAAAATTATTGATTTGTGAATTTTAATAAAGATCGTTGCAACAAATTTTGAAAATTGGAAAAAACTGAAAAAGTAATTTAGTAAAGTACTAGTACTTTTTGGCTGGTGTTCAAAGCTTATTTTGAGTGTCAGGAGAGACACCTAACTTAAATATAAAATTTCAAGCCTCCTAGCTCAATCCTTTCATGCTTTCAATTCGAATTGATTGTGTTTTTCGTCTGTGTCAGTTTTAAGTAGACAAACACACAGTGTCCATTTGAAATCATGAAAAGGATTGAAACTAGAAAAATTGAAATTTTTTATATTTATAGATACCCTCAAAAATAAGCGGCCAAAAATATACTTTGTTTTCTTGTTTCAGTTTTTTTCCAATTTTCTCAAATTTATAATTTATTAAAATTCATAAATCAATTAATTTTTAGATGCTCTTTAAAATTCATTGCCCTTGAAACCTTTTTAACATGTAAGGCTTTATATATTGGCTTACAATAATTAAGAATAAAATACACAAAATTTTATTTTACTAAAATTAAAATACAGATATTAGAAAAAAAAAGATTTAAGCAGTACTCATTCCTTTTGGAAGATATTAACTTAGTGCCATGTTTTGCGTTTTACAACTAAAAAATCAACAATATAATTTTATATTTTAAAATTCAGCAGATAAAGTGACTATTTTTTCTAATTCCGTATTATTTAAAGAACCTACCAAAAAAAATTTCATCAAGTAGATGTCAAATAAGCAAATGAAATTATTTTCTCTTCCGCGTCACGCATTTTTGTTTGACATTGTAAACCACCGTAAAATGAAAATTATCAGAAACTTTTTAAAATTATATAATAGAAATTAAATGATAAAAAATTGAGCTGGTCCCTATTACTATCTTTTTATATATAGGTGCCGAGCGCTAGTTTTCATAAAAATCAGTTATGGATCGAAAAATTTTTCATTTTTTTGGTTGATTTGACATTAAAGATTTGGCCCTTTACATAAACTGCAACTTCTTTTAAGAAACTTAGGGTGCCTCCTCTATACTACTTTCGAGGCGAAATTTTACACAGTACTATCTGAACATATGTCTGTGTATACACAAAATTGCAGCAAGATTGGAGATGAGTATGGAAAAAAATTTGGTCACTTGGCATGGAATGACCCTTATGTAGATAAATGTGTGTTTATGAAGATAAATGTTGTATCCAAAGTATCTATAAAAAAAAGATAAAATTAAAAATTTGAATTTATTTAATAAAGTAGAAGTTAAAATTGCTAAATTAAATATATCATTACTTAGGCCCTATTACTTATTTCATTTAGTTAAATTAGTAAATTCTGAAGAACCTCAGCGTCCACTTCAAATAACCATCTAAAACAAAACAAGAAATAAACGATTAGTACATAATTCAACATTCATATTTGAAAAATATATAAAATTTCTTTAACTTACTTTGTAGACTGCTTCTTTCGGCTCAACGTGGGCATAATCCTAAAAACTAACCTAATCCCACACTAACTATGACCGGGACGGCCATCAAATTCTAAAATGCAGTTCCTCTTCTTTCTTGAGACGGCCGCGAACGCGAACACTCCCGGAAGGCAGGTAAGTCTTCATTCAACACAAATCGCAAACGAAACGGAGAAAACGCGCCCACCCAAGGAAAGTATAAAAGGAAAAGAGACACACACTCATATGTGATATCTCACATTACAGATCAATTAATCTCCACCCACCTGCCTAATTAAGATCATTTAATAGTGAACTAAAATAGAGCAGAGTTAATTGATCTGATAAATATTCACGAGTTAGGAAGAAAGCCTGTCACTACAATACTGAAGAACCCCCCTTGATTGCTCATCTCAGAAACAGAATGACGTTGTTCAAGATGCATGCTGAAAAAAAAAAGAACCCTAATGCTAACAACATCCTATACGAACTCCTAACATCTTGAACATTAACTCATTCTGTACTGAAACAACCAAGGCCCAGAACTCAGCACTGAATGACAGAGCTCCGGAGAAAGAGAAACCACTCTTTCTCTCAAATGCGCGAAAAAGGGAAACATGCGATAGAGGAATTCCCCTATTCCCCTTGAACAACGGTCAAAAGTGAAATGATCCTCTACTGGGAGCCCTGCCTAAACCTAAATGGGACGAAAAACAACACCCTATGCCAGCATTGAGGAATCAATTCACAATTGAACGTCAATTCAAGAGAACATCAGAGAATTCCGACAAAGAAGGCCTAAACCCCCATAAATATAATATCAATACCTATATAAATTCGTGAGCGTAGAGATTTTCTAAATATTTAGCGCCCATATATAGACTCTATCAATTGCTAGCTAGATAATCTAATAAGATTTGCGTGTATTCTTAAAAATTAACATTTACTTAATAAAGAATTAGAAAAGAGATCCCCTTAAAAAATATTAATCTCATACACGCAAAACTTAAAACCTAATACTGATTTATAATAAATAGCTAAAACAATCATACATGCACACTTGAATTGTCTCATATGTTGATGTTGCTCCCCCGTGGGGTAAAGAGATGAGATGAGTATTGTGGATGAACCACATATTACCAATAATCATATACCTTTTGCACCTAACATTCATCCATCCCTTTACCTTGAGAAATGAAGCCTGAATTTGGACTGAAATATAAAAATATTATTAATAACATCCTATCCATGCACCTAAGTTAAAATATTCTAGATTTAAGCCGTAATAAAAAAAGTAAAAAAATTTTGAAAATCCTAAACTGTTTACTCTACGCCCACGTAAATGTTCATACAGACTTTAAATGTAACTGCTACACTCGTGGAATCTGCTGTAGTCACTGCCTGGAAGACGTGAAGGCGATGTCTGATGGCGGATGCTCTTCATGGATTCAATAAGTCACTAATTCACTTATTCACTATAGTCACTTATTCACTTTGGCATTTGTATGCCACTTTGGCTACACTTAGATTTATGATGTCAATTCTCGAAGGCGATTCGTCGATTTCTAAAAAAGCAAACAAAAAATAATATTTAATAGGGGAGAAAAGCAAACCTCTGGCTTAAAGAAAAATATTTGAATGTAATAATAATATTCAAATTTTTCTTCAACCATATAGAAATAGATTCAACTTTTACTTAATGTCGGGGGGGGGGGGGGCAATGTACCCTTGCCCCCCCCCCCCAGTTCCGGCGCCTATGGTTAGAGGTATATTGAATAAAAAAATCCCAACAACATTACGTGCAGGGAGAGACAAAGTTAAAGCAGAACCTGATGGTTCAAGTGATTATTTAAATTTAAATATAATTAATGAAATAAATAAATATATTAGCCTGCTTAGAAATATCGGATATATGATGGAAGATTGAAAAGTTATTGAGTATATATACTGGGTATTTAGGGTACAGGTATTCTTATTTAATCGCTTTGGTTATCTTTATAATTTGTTAGTTATGTTTTTAATAACACTAGTCGACAAAAATGAACTTTATTTCTTTCACAAGAATGAAGATATGAAATTCTAGAAGTACTTTTCATGCTGAATTCAAATCTCAATTCAGTTTTTCTCCATCAGGCACAGTTTTAGAGATATAGAGCAAAATAGATTTTAGAAGAAAATGTGCTCTAAAACGGCTTTTATTTAGAATGTTCAAATTATTTTTAACGCGACACCCCGTCAAATTTTGCAGATAGTTAGAATACATACAAATTTTAAGTTTCATCCCAATTGGAGGTATTTAGACGTGCCTCAAACGGCTTAAAGTTTAGAAAAATCGAAATTTTCAAGATTTTTTTGCTTTGGTCACCCCTAATACAATTTTAGATATCCCTGAATGCAAAAAACATATATGTACGATATTCTATAGTTCTTTGGCTTTCTAAAAATCATTCATTCATAAAAATCTGCTAATTATTAACGAAATTATGAACAAAAACGTCAGCAAAGAAAAAACACAAGTACACTCACTGGACGAAAAAAATAGACCTCTTGTTCTTTGAGAAGTATAAAGAAAAATATGAGATTCAAAAAATATTTTTTTTTTAATAATATATAATAAAGTTAGGGCCCGTGACCCGATGCTCAGAGAGGATACATTAGCTTCTCGTGGATAGGGTTCGCTTTTTAATTCAATTGAAGTCTATTTTTATTCGACCAGTGAGAGTACTTGTGTTTTTTCTTTGCAAAAAAAATCTTGAAAATTTCGATTTTTCTAAACTTTAAGCCGTTTGAGGCACGTCTAAATGACCTCCAATTGGGATGAAACTTAAAATTTATATGTATTCTAACTATCTGCATAATTTGACGGGGTGTCGCGTTAAAAATAATTTGAACATTCTAAATAAAAGCCGTTTTAGAGCACATTTTCTACTAAAATCTATTTTGCTCTATATCTCTAAAACTGTGCCTGATGGAAAAATTCTAACTACATATCTGAATTCAGAATGAAAAAATGCACTAGGTTAACTAATCAGATTTCTTGTGAAAAAAACTTTGTCGACTAGTGTAATTTGAATTAATATAACTTACTAAAGAATCCATTTGATGTGCCATAGTCGATTTCAGCCACCAAATATTACGTTATCCATCTTTTTTGGGCCTCCTCCTCCCCTCATAGCCCACCGATCCTCACCAATGATGATTCAAATCTAAAACAAACAAAAAATACACATTATACACGAGAAATATATTAGATTATTTATTGTATCAATATTATAACTTACTCTGTCAATTGCTTCTTTGGGCTTAAAGAAGGTTTGATCCTAAAAACTACTTGCGACGATCGCGAAAACCCATTGGGGTCCGTCTGGATCTCAAACAATTGAATATAGAATTTTCTAAAACAAAAATGCAAAATGTATCACAATTATTTTCTTTTCATTCAAATATAATTATCTGGATAAATTTAATTTTAATTCTCTTTATAAAATAAATAAAACTCTGTTTAAACTAGGTTTGAAAGTCTTCCACAAATAGAGGTAACCATAACACCATAACACACCTGGTAAGTCTTCAAAGGAGTTATTCTCTTGCTGGAGGTTCGGGTTCTCTTTCCTTCCCATGCGAGAACACAGTAAGAGAAAAGGGTTTGAAAAAAAGTCTTGTTTATGTAATTAAATGTTGTATCCAAAGTATCTATAAAAAAAAAGAGAAAATTAAAAAAATAGAATTTCTTTAATAAAGTTGAAGGAAATATTTAAAATTTCTTTAAATTACTTTGTAGACTGCTTCTTTCGGCTCAACGAGGTCTCATCCCCCACCCTACCCATCTAAAACATAAGAAAAAATAAACAATTAGTACATAAGTCAAGATTCATATTTGAAAAATATATAAAATTTCTTTAACTTACTTTGTAGACTGCTTCTTTCGGCTCAACGAGGGCTTGATCCTAAAAACTAACCTAATCCCACACTAACTATGACCGGGACGGCCATCTACTTCTAAAATGGAATTCCTCTTCTTTCTTGAGACGGCCGGACACGAACACTCCCATCCCGTAAGGCCGCAGGTAAGCCTTCATTGAACACAAATCGCAACCATTTGATGTGCCATAGTCGATTTCATCCATCAGATAACACCTTATCCATCTTTTTTGGGCCTCCTCCTCCCCTCATAGCCCACCGATCCTCACCAATGATGATTGAAATCTAAAACAAATAAAAATACACATTATACACGAGAAATATGTTAGTTTATTTATTATATCAATATTATAACTTACTCTGTCGATTGCTTCTTTGGGCTTAAAGAAGATTTGATCCTAAAAACTACTTGCGACGGTCGCGAAAACCCAATGGGGTCCGTCTGGATCTCATACGATTGAATATTGAATTTTCTAAAACAAAAATACAAAATGTATCACAATTATTTTCTTTTCTTTCAAATGTAATTATATGGATAAATTTAATATTTTTTTAATCACTTTATAAAATAAAACTCTGTTTAAACTAGGATTGACAGTCTTCCACAAATAGAAGTAACCATAACACACCTGGTAAGTCTTCAAAGCAGATATTCTCTTGCTGGAGGCTCGGGTTCGCTTTCCTTCCCATGCGAGAAAAATTTATTAAACAGCGGTGATATTTTTTTCTTTTAAATCTTATATCTTTTGTTTAATAAAGTCGGGCGGCCATCTAATTCAAATGCTCCTAAATGGCTGCAGTATCCGAAAAGGGTTTAAAAAAGTCTTGTTTACTGGTAGGCAAATAAATGTTGTATCCAAAGTATCTATAAAAAAAAAAGAGAAAATTAAAATTTTAATAAAGTTGAAGGAAATATTTAAAATTTCTTTAAATTACTCTGTAGACTGCTTCTTTCGGCTCAACGAGGTCTCAGCCCCCACTCCCACCCTAACCATCTAAAACAAAACAAGAAATAAACGATTAGTACATAATTCGACATTCATATTTGAGAAATATTGGAATTTCTTTAACTTACTTTGTAGACTGCTTCTTTCGGCTCAACGTGGGCTTGATCCTAAAAACTAACCTAATCCCACACACTAACTATGACCGGGACGGCCATCTAATTCTAAAATGCAGGTCCTCTTCTTTCTTGAGACGGCCGCGAACGCGAACACTCCCGGAAGGCAGGTAAGCCTTCATTCAACACAAATCGCAAACGAAACGGAGAAAACGCGCCCACCCATGGAAAGTATAAAAGGATTTGATAAATATTCACGAGTTAGGAAGAAAGCCTGTCACTACAATACTGAAGAACCCCCTTGATTGCTCATCTCAGAAACAGAATGACGTTGTTCAAGATGCATGCTGAAAAAAAAAGAACCCTAATGCTAACAACATCCTATACGAACTCCTAACATCTTGAACATTAACTCATTCTGTACTGAAACAACCAAGGCCCAGAACTCAGCACTGAATGACAGAGCTCCGGAGAAAGAGAAACCACTCTTTCTCTCAAATGCGCGAAAAAGGGAAACATGCGATAGAGGAATTCCCCTATTCCCCTTGAACAACGGTCAAAAGTGAAATGATCCTCTACTGGGAGCCCTGCCTAAACCTAAATGGGACGAAAAACAACACCCTATGCCAGCATTGAGGAATCAATTCACAATTGAACGTCAATTCAAGAGAACATCAGAGAATTCCGACAAAGAAGGCCTAAACCCCCACAAATATAATACCTATATAAATTCGTGAGCGTAGAGATTTTCTAATTATTTAGCGCCCATATATAGACTCTATCAATTGCTAGCTAGATAATCTAATAAGATTTGCGTGTATTCTTAAAAATTAACATTTACTTAATAAAGAATTAGAAAAGAGATCCCCTTAAAAAATATTAATCTCATACACGCAAAACTTAAAACCTAATACTGATTTATAATAAATAGCTAAAACAATCATACATGCACACTTGAATTGTCTCATATGTTGATGTTGCTCCCCCGTGGGGTAAAGAGATGAGATGAGTACTGTGGGTGAACCACATATTACCAATAATCATATACCTTTTGCACCTAACATTCATCCATCCCTTTACCTTGAGAAATGAAGCCTGAATTTGGACTGAAATATAAAAATATTATTAATAACATCCTATCCATGCACCTAAGTTAAAATATTCTAGATTTAAGCCGTAATAAAAAAAGTAAAAAAATTTTGAAAATCCTAAACTGTTTACTCTACGCCCACGTAAATGTTCATACAGACTTTAAATGTAGCTGCTACACTCGTGGAATCTGCTGTAGTCACTGCCTGGAAGACGTGAAGGCGATGTCTGATGGCGGATGCTCTTCATGGATTCAATAAGTCACTAATTCACTAATTCACTTATTCACTTTGGCATTTGTATGCCATTTTGGCTACACTTAGATTTATGATGTCAATTCTCGAAGACAATTCGTCGATTTCTAAAAAAGCAAACAAAAAATAATGAATTAGGCACAATGAACAAGATTTGAATGCAATTATACTAATTATAATATATTAATTTTTACTTTCTCTTACCTATGTATATATGTAATATATATATATAGAGAGAAAGTATTGGATTCATGTCAAAAATTCGATGTCGAGATTTTTTTTTTTTTTTTTTTTTTTTTTTTTTTCGAATGGGTGCATAAGGTCCGAAGACCGAAGACCTATAATGACCAATAGTCACATGCAGCCAGGAAGAAAATAAAAACAAAAGGAGAAGCATAAAGGGGAAACTCAACTGCGGGAACTGAGAAGATGCCTGTTGAGGTTAGACTTGAAAGTCTGAAGATTGTAGGTTTTGGGGAAGATAGACGCAGGGAGCTTGTTCCAATCACGGGAGGTCATGGGGACAAAGGAAGAATGAAATTGTTTTGTTCTGTTAGTCGTGATCTGAACAGCATAGGGATGCTGAGAAGATGCCTCTCTTGTGTTCCGTGAATATGTTGCATTGGGTGGGATAATTGATTTTAATTCGGCAGAGCATTGACCATGGTAATACCTGTAGAAGAGAGATAGTGAAGATACTCTTCTTCTATGATCTAGTGACTGTAGGGATGCAGTAAGGGTAGAATCACCTATCAGTCTAATTGCACGCCTCTGTATGGCTTCCAAAGAGGAGAGAGCGTCTTTCGACGCCCCTCGCCAAAGGTGGGAACAATATTCAAGACACGGCCGAATTTGGGCTTTATAGAGGATTAGGAGTTGTTGGGAGGAAAAGTAACGCTTCGTTTTGAATAGGAAACCCAATTTCCTTGCGGTAGATTTTGATGGATCTTCAAGTTTTGAGGTCCCCTGAATCCAAAAAACTGGTTTTCGCGACATGGTCTGTCTGTGTGTGTGTGTGTGTGTGGGTGGGTGGGTGGGTGGGTGTGTGTGTGTGTGTGTGTTCAATTTTAAGCATGAAGGAATTGAGCTAGGAGGTTGAAATTTTATATTTAAGTTAAATACCTCCCGGGACCGGAAAAATAAGCTTTTAATCAAAATCGGCCAAAGAATACTAGTACTTTACTGATGTACTTTTTCAGTTTTTTTCGATTTTCTCAAAATTCGCTCTAACGATTTTGATTAAAATTCAAAAATCAATTATTTTTTAGATGCTCTTTCAAATGTATATTCGCGTTTTGCCCTCAAAATTGTTTGAAGCACACTTTACTCTTGTGCTTCATAGGAAAGATAGGAGAAATGGTTGCCATGGTAACAAAATATAAATATTTTTCCATGTTTATAATTTTGACATCTTAAATTTCTAATATTTTGGCGGAAACTAAATATATGTCGACACGAAAAATCTGGTGTGACAAGCACAGAACACAACTTTCGATTACCGAAGGTAAGAGAAAGTTGTGTGCTGTGCGCCAGTCACACCAGATTTTTATCAAATAGATTCATCTTTTTACTTAATGTCGTCAAAAAAGAAAAATATTGAATAAAAAATCCCAATAACATTACATACAGTGAGGGACAAAGTTAAGGTGCGCGTCTCGGGGTGCTAACTTTGGGACTTTCCAGCGGCCACAATTTTGAAGCTATCGATCTCAAATTTTTTTAAATTAAAGCTATTTAAAATATCTACAACTTATAGAAGCCCTTTTTTTGATTTTCAAAAAAAAAAAATTTTTTTTTAGATTAATCGCATTAAATAAAAGATATTTAAAAAAAGGAGCTCTATAAGTTGTTGATAATTAAATTAGTAATCATTGTGTTAAAGAATAATTAATTTTTTGCCTTTAATTAATTAGCTGGAAAGTCTAGAATGAAATGGATCAAGTTGCGTGTATTCTAATGGGGGAACACTAACGCCGTCTGGTGCCGCATCGAGTCAATCGTGGTTTAACGGTTTTCCGAGACGCGCACCTTAAAGAAAAGCCTCATAGTCCAAAGTAATTATTTAAATTTAAATAAATAAATAAATTTATTAACGACCATCGGCATCGGTTTATAAAATAGCATGAAAGATCTTTATTGGAATTTTATTCTATGGTATGTGTGTGAGTACAAAGGATTATATCGAGAATTTAAAAATATTTTTTTTTTACTTTCTCTTACCTCTATATATATGTTAATATATATAGAGAAAGTATTGGATTCGTGTCAAAAATTCGATGTCGAAATTTTGATGGATCTTCACGTTTTGAGGTCCCCTGAATCCAAAAAAGTGGTTTTCGCGACATGGTCTGTCTGTGTGTGTGTGTGTGTCTGTGAACAAAATATCTCAAGAACGAAAAGAGCTAGGAGGTTGAAATTTTATATTTAAGTTAGGCACCCCCTGGGAAGTGACACGAAGCTTTTGAACAAAATCGACCAAAGAGTACTAGTACTTTACTGATGCACTTTTTCAGTTTTTTTCAATTTTCTCTAAATTTGCTCCAACGATTTTTTTTAAAATTCAAAAATCAATTATTTTTTAGATTTTCAATAAAATGTATATTCTCATTTTGTGATTGAAATCTTCTGAAGACCACTTTACTCTTGTACTCCATAGAAAAGATAGGAGAAATGGTTGCCATGGTAACAAAATATAAATATTTCCCCATAGTTATAAATTTTACATCTTGAAAATCGAATGTACTGTACTGTCAGTAGGGCTGGACGGTAAAAATTTTTTACCGAAAACGCGGTAACGAACCTCTAATTCGGTAAAAACCGGTTTTTTTCGAAAGTCGGTAAAAACCTATTTTTTCGGACGGTAAAAAATTTTGGTTCCGCGAGAAAAAAATGTTCCGTGGCGGCAAATTTCTGTTCCGCGGGCGGCAAAAAAATTGGCGTCTCTAAAAAAAAAGGTAAAATATTTTTTCGGACGGGAAAAAATTTTGGTTCCGCGAAAAAAAATGTTCCGCGGCGGCAAAAAATTGGCGTCTCTAAAAATTTTGGTTCCGCGAAAAAAAAATGTTCCGCGGCGGCAAACTTTGGTTCCGCGGCGGCAAATTTCTGTTCCGCGGGCGGCAAAAAAATTGGCGTCTCTAAAAAAAAAGGTAAAATATTTTTTCGGACGGGAAAAAATTTTGGTTCCGCGAAAAAAAAAATGTTCCGCGGCGGCAAACTTTGGTTCCGCGGGCGGTAAAAAATTTTTACCGACTTTCGAGAAAAACCGGTTTTTTTTTCATTATTGAGGTCGGTAATGAAAATCCATTACCGTCCAGCCCTAACTGTCAGAAACTAAATAGATGTCGACACAGAAAATCTGGTGTGACAAGTACAGTACACAACTTTCGATTACCGAAGGTAAGAGAAAGTTGTGTGCTGTGCGCCAGTCACACCAGATTTTTTAATAATTAATTATATGAATGAATAGAAGTAAGAATTTTAATTAATTTCTATTTTTTCTATAAAAGAAAAAAATATGGTGTGACAAGCACAGTACACATCTTTCGATTAGCGAAGGTAAGAGAAAGTTGTGTGCTGGGCGACATGCCATATAGATTTTTTGGTGTCGAGATTTGTACGTATTTAGTTTCCCATAGCACCTTAGTTTAAAACTTGCGTTTAAAAAGCAAAATGTTGACAGCTTGAAATAAAATAGTTTTTTTATTTAATTTGTTTAAGGTCTTTTTCAGCATCTAAGGCCATTTAGACCCTATTTATTTCAAATGATTGCTAGCCAATTTAATTCAAATGAAATATATTTTTCTCGCTTGGGACGGGGAGCGAACCTGGGACCCTAGGAACCCACGGATCACAGTTTAACTATAGTTGTTTTTCAAAATAATAATCTCATATTTAGATATTTTATACACAAAAGAGATCCGATCCTAAATAAATACAAAATTTCAAAATTTTTTAAATGTGTAAAAAGTTCCGAAGGGGACCGACCCCTTTTTAAACCGAAATTTTAAAAATCTGATATTCATCAGTAAAGTGAACGTCTAACAATTTTCAGGGCAAAATCAGAATATACATTTTAAAGAGGATCTAAAAAATAATTAATTTATGAATTTTAATCAAAATCCTTAGAGCCGATTTTGAGAAATTCGAAAAAAACTGAAAAAGTACTTCAGGCCGGTGGGCTTCGCGCCTAGCCGGAGAGCTTCGCCCCCTGGACCCCCCATTTGGTATCCAAATGGCTTAAGTAAAATCATAGGACTGCCTGGGGTCCGAACCCGCGACGTTCGGTATAGAAGGTAGGCACCCTACCAACTAGAACAAGCTCGTGGGCTCCTTAATTATGAAAAGAAAATTATTATTATTCCATTCCAATTCAGTGTCTGCTTGAGGATTTGTTTACATTCATGGAATACACAAATGAAAAAAAATACTCGTACAAAAATATTTCTCTATACATTTCCTATGAAAGAAATCGTAACTTTAAGAATCAATAACCCAAAAAATTATAGGAATTTCGGGATGAAAATAATTTTTCTGTAATCCCGAGAAGGTCCTCTTTATGCATATAAAATTTCATTTTAAAATTCCAACGGAAAGTTGCCTAAATAGAGCGTGACAGACAGACAGACGGACATTAGCGATATATATACATAGAGAGAGAATTTCTAAAATACCGGTGGTAACTAAACGCATGACAACACAAAAAATCTGATGTGACAAGCACAGTACGAAACTTTCTATTACCAAAGATAAGAGAAAGTTGTGTGCTGTGCGATCAGTCACACCATATTTTTTTAATATGCTTTTCAAACGTATACACTAGTATTCTCATTTTGCCCCCAAAATAGTTTGAAGCATACTTTATTCTTGTACTTTATAGGAAAGATAGGAGAAATTGTTGCCTTGGTAACAAAATATAAATATTTTCCCATGTTTATAAATTTTACATCTTGATTCAAATATATCGACAAAAAATAAATATATGGCGATCTGGTGAGACAAGCATAGAACTCAACTTTTTCATACCTAAGGTAAGAGAAAGTTGTGTGCAGTGCGACTAGTCACACCAGATTTTTTTTTGACTTTGGGGTCATCAAAAAGTGTATATTCATCGAAATCTCGACATCGAATTTTTGACATGATCGCAAAACCTCTATATATTACTATTATTATTATTATTAGAAATTTGCTTAAAAAAAAAAAAAAAAATAATTAAAAATCGTCTTTTTCTTTCAAAATTGTCCCTGCATCAAACTGTAGAATATAAATTTAATTATAAATCATAACATTATTTCTGACTTTTAACTAATGAAAAATTATAGGTGGGAATATAATATATTACTATAATATGGACAAGTATAGACCTGTTTGTACTGTAGAGAGGAATATAAGAATATTTAATTGATATTGAGAATAGATTATTTCAAAAACTTTAATTTCATCAATATTCTTAATAAATGTCTAAATGACCTAAATGGCATCTATATATATAATTCGCTAATGTCCGTCTGTCTGTCACCCTCTATTTGGGAAACTTCCCGTTGGAATTTTGAAATGAAATTTTTTATGCTTAAAGAGGACCATCTAGTGCAGTGGTTTCCAAACTTCATGTTACCACGCCTCTCTTAAAAATATTTAATTGTATAACGCCTCCCCTCCCCTTTTTATAAAAAAATACAAACAAATTTTTGTAGCAAAAAAATTTATTAATACAAACTATTGTTTTTGATTATTACGTAATAATCAAAAACAAGCTAAAGTCTTATACAAGACTTTTGCAATCATTTAGAAAATTGTATGAGGAATGAGAGTTTGAAGAAAACATAGCCATAATTTTTTCATTTAAAAATATATTTTTAGCCTAAGCCGAAACGTCAGCTGTTAAAGATATATTCGAAAAAAAATCAAACTTTAATTCATATTATTATTTTTAATACAATTCCACCAGCCATAAAATACCATTATACTAATTTAGAAAATTGATTGCTGTGGCTAAAATTCGCGCCTCCCCTTAGACTAGTCCGCGCCTCCCTGCGGAGGCGCGCCTCACAATTTGGAAAACGCTGATCTACTGATTAGAGGAAAATTATTTTCATCCCAAAATTCCTAAAACTTTTTGAGTTATTAATTCCTAAATTTACGATTTCTCCCATAGGAAATGTATAGGGAAATATTTATGTATTCTTTCCATTTGTGTAATATATGATTGTAAACAAGCAGGCACTGGATTGGAATAGTAATGATAATTTTCTTTTCATAATTAAGAAAAGGCGAGAATCCGTCGCAGGCCCGAGCCAGCTGGCGGGGGGTCCAGGGGCCGAAGTTCGCCGAAGGCGTATATTAATAATTGCCTTGGAAATTCGGATAAAAAATAGAGAAAAAAAATAAATAAATGACACCTTTCTCCCTAAAGAACAATCAAAATAAATTTCATTATTGGATACCAAATGGCTTAAATAAGAATGCCTGGCCCACGGGGCTTGGAGTAGTTGGTAGCGTGCGCCTACCTTCTATACCGAACGTCCCGGGTTCGGACCCCAGTCAGTCCGATGATTTTATTTAAGGCATTTGGATACCAAATGGCTTAAAAAGGAAATGCCTGGACCCCCAATAGATTTATTAAAACATACGAGTATCATTTAAAGTCTTAAATGGCCTAAGTTGCCGTGTGAATGTGAGTGTGAATGTTTTTTTATTAATAAAAAAAAAAAAAAAAATGCCTGGACCCCCATTAGATATATTTACAAATAACGGTTATCGTATAAAGTCTTATATGGGTGATTCTTTTACAAACCGAACACTTTCTGACCGACATGTTTTTGATTTGGATGAAATTTTTTTTACGGGTTCTATAACGAAAAAAAAGATAGCCATCCGCGAGGATTTTCTTTTTTCTTTAATATTTTGGGAAATATCGAGGGTCGAAAATGTGAAAATTTGATGATTTTCTGCTTAGACGCTCACTTTTAAAAATTCATAACTCTGCTTCTATTTGAGCTAGAAAAAAACTTTTTTTACCATTTTAAAGCTAAAAGAGTGAACTTTAAGAAAAAAATTGTTCCACCAAAATTTATTAAAGATTTCACATTGTTATCAACAATTGAAATCTTTAAATCGATTTTTAACAATGGGGCCCCAAATGTATTGCATTTTTATTATAACCATCGCATTCTACGTCGAATTTTATACCGATAACGGTTTTTTAATCGATGGAGAATCAATTAGTACTATTGAAAAAAAATCCCGCCAAGTGCTCTCATGCGGTAAAATGACGTCATATCAAAAATAAGAAAAAAAAAGTCCGGGGGCATTGAACCACTCTTTCCAAAACTATATTTAGATTTAATGTAGCTTTTATGTTCAAGTAGCTATCCGTTGCACAAGTAGGGCTATTTTTCGATATTTTTTGCCTAAAAAATGAGGTTTTTCGAGAAAAAAACCAATTTTGGAGTTAATTACTCGGGATTTTTTTACTTATTCTGTTAGAGGTTTTCTTTCTGCACCAAATGACATCCCATTTAGTCTGATCTGATTAGCCGTTCGGAATATACAGGGGTTTAAACTTTCAAATTAGAATTTACCGCAGCGGGGTAAAATAAAATGGTAGGAAAAAAATAAATGGTGAAATCTTTAGCTGGAAACTCATTCTTTCTAACCGTATATTTCCCATAATTATACCTCTTAAGACAGAGGAGTTATTCAAGCCGATAAACTTTTTCGTGCGAAGATTTTTTTCTTGCCCTAGAGCATGAACGACAAAGTTTATCGGCTTGAATAACTCCTCTGTCTTAAGAGGTATAATTATGGGAAATATACGGTTAGAAAGAATGAGTTTTCAGCTAAAGATTTCACCATTTATTTTTTTCCTACCATTTTATTTTACCGTGCTGCGGTAAATTCTAATTTGAAAGTTTAAACCCCTGTATATTCCGAACGGCTAATCAGATCAGACTAAATGGGATGTCATTTGGTGCAGAAAGAAAACCTCTAACAGAATAAGTAAAAAAATCCCGAGTAATTAACTCCAAAATTGGTTTTTTTCTCGAAAAACCTCATTTTTTAGGCAAAAAAATATCGAAAAATAGCCCTACTTGTGCAACGGATAGCTACTTGAACATAAAAGCTACATTAAATCTAAATATAGTTTTGGAAAGAGTGGTTCAATACCCCCGGACTTTTTTTTCTTATTTTTGATATGACGTCATTTTACCGCATGAGAGCACTTGGCGGGATTTTTTTTCAATAGTACTAATTGATTCTCCATCGATTAAAAAACCGTTATCGGTATAAAATTCGACGTAGAATGCGATGGTTATAATAAAAATGCAATACATTTGGGGCCCCATTGTTAAAAATCGATTTAAAGATTTCAATTGTTGATAACAATGTGAAATCTTTAATAAATTTTGGTGGAACAATTTTTTTCTTAAAGTTCACTCTTTTAGCTTTAAAATGGTAAAAAAAAGTTTTTTTCTAGCTCAAATAGAAGCAGAGTTATGAATTTTTAAAAGTGAGCGTCTAAGCAGAAAATCATCAAATTTTCACATTTTCGACCCTCGATATTTCCCAAAATATTAAAGAAAAAAGAAAATCCTCGCGGATGGCTATCTTTTTTTTCGTTATAGAACCCGTAAAAAAAATTTCATCCAAATCAAAAACATGTCGGTCAGAAAGTGTTCGGTTTGTAAAAGAATCACCCATATGGCTTAAGTTGCCGAAAAGACTGTGTATGTATGCGTGAAGAATGTAAGTGGGAATGGAAAAGTTTTTTTTTTTTTTTTTTTTTAAATAAAAGAAAAAAAAAACATTAAAACCGGTTAAGAAACAAAGGAATTAGGCTGTGATATCATAAAATGTCCATAAAACGTACACAGACACACACACACACACACGTTTGTTTGTTTGTTCAACGTTTTAAATTTAATAAAAGATCTACTGAAGAATAATGGTAATAATACCATACCATGCGTATTTATATTTTAAATAATATAAGAAAAATTTTACTTCATCAAAATACTTCTTTCAGTAAAATTGTTAATTTAGATAGAGAGCAAAAATAAGAGAATATTAAAAAGAATACAATAATTCATATATGGTTTGAAACTCATAGTAAGATTTTCTAAAATTTTAAATATATTATAAATATATGAGCACTAAAGAGTAAAATAAATGAATAATTAGTAATTTTCGAATTGAAATACCTCGGTAAAGGGGTTGAGAAGGTGGGAGCGAGAGGTGAAGCGACTGGTCACCATGATGGCTGCCGTGCAAATGAGAAGGCGTCGGTTTTCTCATGAAGAGCGACGTGGGTTCTTTGCACATTAAGAGACCTCCCTCTACTGATGGGACCAGCCACCTCATCTACTCTCTAGGGCAGCAGGAATATGGCGCCACAATTTCGCCTTCTTTGATTGGTTAATTGGTCGGAGGGGAGGGGTGGAGTACAGAGAGAGGAGGGGAAGAGAGGAGAAGAGATAGATAATTAATAATAAATGTAGGCTATATGAATTTTAAAAAAAGAAACGGAGGGGGGGGGAGGTTTATAGACAAATTGAAAGTCGACGATCCTATTTTATTATTTAAATAAAAGCGAAGTCATTATATACGTATTAAAAGATACTATAAAAAAATTATTTTTTAAATTTCTTATTAATTTCTCTTATCCAGCCAATGTTATACATGTTAAATATAACAGGGAAATTAAACCAAGCTTTTAAATAAAAGCTGACAAAGAGTATTAATACTTTTTTTTTTTCTAAGTCATTTCGGTTGCAGAGGCCATTTGACTTATATAAATATTTATTATTTATTTAGATACATGTATCGATGGCTTCCGGCGGGCGTTAAATGGTCTTGTTTTTCAAGGGCCACCTATCCCGATTTTCAGCACCACTTGGAGTTGCTTAACAATGATGATCTTGGTATTAATACTTAATAGATGAAATTTTTTTTAATTTTTTCGACATTCTCAAAATATTTTGATATTCTATTTAAAAAATCTGGTGTGACTGGTCGCACAACACACAACTTACTCTTACTTTTGGTAATCGAAAGTTGTATTATGTGCTTGTTACACCAGATTTTTTGTGTCGACACATATTTAGTTTCCGACAGCACGGTACATTTGAATTTGAAAAATTTGGTGTGACTGCTCGCACAGCACACAACTTTCTCTTACTTTTGGTAATTGAAAGTTGCATTATGTGCTTTTACACCAGATTTTTTGTGTCGACACATTTAATTTCCGACAGTAGGGCACATTTGAATTCAAGATGTAAAATTTATAAGCAGGCGGCCTGGCAACGGAGAAGAGCAACAGTCACCATAATGGTTGCGGTCAAATGATGCCAAGCCACCATAATGGTTGCGGTCAAATGATGCCAAGCGACGAAAGCTCGGGATTGGTGACCCCGAGCAACCAGAGTGTGAAAAGCCACCCGATAGCCATCGGTACTTGTATTTAAAAATGATCTAAATAAAGAAATGATCCCTAAATGGCCTCTGAAGCCGAAATGGGTTTAAAAAAAAAACTAAAAATTTTTTTTTTTTATTTAAAAAACACACTTTTTTCTCGTGCACATTCACTCTCACTCACAAATTCACAGAGTCCTTTCGGCAACTTGGGCCATATAAGACTTTACGATAACCGTAATATTATTTATAATATCTATTAAGGGCCCAGGCATTTCTATTTTAGCCATTTGGTATCCTAATGGCTTAAATAAATCTGACATCGGACTGCCTGGGGTCCGAACTCGCGACGTTCGGTATAGAAGATTGGCACGCTACCAACTAGACCAAGCCCGTACGCAAAATTAATTAAAATTTATAAACAGAAAAATATTTATATTTTGTTAACATGGCAACCATTTCTGCTATTTTTCTTATGAAGTACAAGAGTAAAGTGGTCTTCAAGTGCAAAATGAGAATATACATGCATAAATAATTTATAGCTGAGATATTTTATTAATAAGAGGGTAAAAATGAGAAATGCAGCTAAGGTTATTTCTTTATTTGGTCAATTCACACAGCTGAAGATGGTTCAAACACGGAACCGAAACGACATCTGTGTGTGTGTGTGTGACTCTGTGAAATAACCTTAGCTGCATTTCTCATTTTTACCCTCTTATTAATAAACATTTTAAAGAGCATCTAAAAAATGATTGATTTTTGAATTTTAATCAAAATCGTTGAAACAAATTTTGAAAAAATCGGAAAAAAAGTGAAAAATTTTATCAGTAAAGTACTAGTACTCTTTGGTCAATTTTGTTTAAAAGCTTATTTTCACGCTCCAGGGAGGTGCCTTATTTAAATATAAAATTTCAACCTCGTAGCTCAATTCCTTCTTGCTTAAAATTGAATACACACACACACACACAGACTGACACACACAAACACACAGACAGACCATGCTGCGAAAACCACTTTTTCTGATTGAGGAATTCTCAAAACGTGTATATCCATCAAAATCTCGACATGAATCTCTGTCTCTTTAGATATATGTATATTAACATATATAGGTAAGAGAAAGTAAAAAATGTTGGAAATAAGTGGGGAGAGGGGTTAAAAGTCTAGTAGTAGTCAAAAAGATAGGTAAGTTTCTTAAAAGACTCAACAGAAAATAAGGTAAGAGAAAGTAAAAATTACACATATTTATATATCAATATTTATAATTTAAAAATGAATATTAATTATAAAATATTGAGAATTACTCACCAAATGAACGAGTTCTGGGATTGAAACTGACGGGGCTGAATTGCAGCTGCACACTATGTAGCCTCTCTTGGATTACTAAACGAAAGGATCTCGAAGTTTGAAGCAGCTCACAACGTGCTGTAACAAGTTTAAAACCGTATAGTTAAGTATATCTATATATATTCGTATGTGAGATGATGTGAATGTGTATGTGAACACAAAGGAATTATTATTTCATTTCACATTTAATATAAAGCAAGTATTTAAAAATATATTTTTTTTTAATAATCCATTATCTCAATGAATAGAGATAGGAATTTTAATATATTGGAATTTTCCCAGTCAGAGTGGCTATGGTTGAAACTTGCATGTGATTTGGCTACAAGGGCGGATACAAGGGGGGTGGGGGGGGGGGGGGGTAAAGGAGGGTAATTACCCCCCCCCCCCCCGAGATTTAAAAAAATGTAAAAAATTTTTAATACTGCGAACGAAAGGGAAAAAAATTTTGGTTCTCTAAAAAAAAAGGTAAAATATTTTTCCGGATGGAAAAATTTTTTGGTTCCGCGAACGGAACATGAAAAAATTTTTGGTTCCGCGGGCGGAAAAAATTTTGGGAAAATTTTTTGGTTCCGCAAACGGAACATGAAAAAAAATTTGGTTCCGCGAACGGCACATGAAAAAATTTTTCGTAGAAAAACTTTTGAAAACAGCCCCCCCCCCGAAAAAAAATTTCTATATACACCCCTGGTGCTGTGCGAAAAAACCGAAATTCCCCAAAGATCGCCAAAAAAAACCCGAAAAACAAAAAAAAAAAAAAAACCGGTGGGTTGGGCTTTTTAAAAACAAACCCGGGTTTTTATCCAACTCTTTAAATAAATCAAATTTTTTGACAAGAATAAGAAGTCAATTTGGTCAATTTTAATCCGATAGCTTTACATCTACACCCGTTGGAAAGGACCAATTAAATTGTACTAGTTAATGCTAATTTGAATCCGGAATCATTATTACCCTCAATCCCTTGAATGCGCGAGTCTGCCTCTTCCTGAAATTTTGGGTCCTTTCCCTTAACAAAATCCTCGGACCACAACTATTTGTAATTTACTATTGACAATATTAATATATAAACGTTATAATTTGTTTTTAATTTACCTAAATCTTTACAAATTCTCTATAGAATTTTAATAATATAATCTCTGATTCCTTTCCTCAACAAAGATATTTATAGAAATTGAGTTTTTGATTTATGGTAGCAGATGATTTTGTTTTTTAAGTTTAATTTTAAATGCTATTTAAAAAATAAAAAATATTTATTGAGAAAACAAAATTATATTACCTCATGTAAGTTAGGGAAATTAAAAAAATTTTTTTTCGGCATCTAAGGCCATTTAGACCCCATTCCTATTTATTTCAAATGATTAGTAATCAATTCAAATGAAATAAATTTTTCTCGCTTGGGACGGGAAGCGAGCCTGGAACCCTGGCGGCCCAGTGTCTTCTCAATGAGCCACCGGTTACGGACAACAGATATTTTATATCCTTATATATATACTGTATATATAAATAGTTAATCAAGTATATTCACAGCCACCATATCCTATTTGTATATATATATATAATAAATATAGGCCTAAAATTGATATTTCCATTGAGCATTTCCAGGCGTGTACGAACAAAAGCTATTTATGCAAAAATCACCTAATTGTCTTTTATTCTTGCCAAAAAATTGCTTATTTATTTACTTTTCCAACATTCGTTCATTTGTCAACTCTAATTATACTCCAGACTAATTTCTAAACTGTACTTATTTATTTATAAAATAATTATTTTGTCAATCATAAATCATATATGAAATCATTGATTTTTAAAATTAAAAAAAAAAGGAAATATATTATTTATCATTAAGAAAATTAGACTGTGATTCAGCTAGAGATAATAAATAAATTGCTAACATAAACATAAGGGCAAATAAAATGTCAGGAATAGGGAGAATATAAATATATTAAAGCAATTCCATCCGTTTATAATGTGATTATTTCATTGTTTTTACTTTCTCTTGTCTTTATCTATGTTTATATATATATATAGAGAGAAAGTATTGAATTAATTATTTTATAATTCTACTTATTTAATGATAAATAAAAGATTTCCTTTAATTTTATTAAAAATCAACAGAACCAAAAGAAATGTTAAATAAAGGGAAGATTTCATCTTAAAAGAGAAAAGTTCTGATAATTTATTAATTAACTTAATAAACAAATCAGATATCATCTTAAAAGAGAAACGTTCTGATAATTTATTAATTAATTTAAGAAAAAAAATGAAAAATTAGAATAAACGTTGTTTACCTTGCATAAATGTCAGCTGGGAATTTTTTTTTTCTCCTAATTGCCGGGTGAAAATATTGATAGATAAAGTTGGATGACCTCATCACTATAAAAATAAATAAATATTTAATTGCTAGATATAATATTTAATTTTTTTATTAAAACATACCTTTAGTAATTTTATTCGAGCTTGATCATCTAGTCAAAGTGTGTCAAAGGGAACCCGATGATGTTCAAAAAATAGAAATCACAGATTGAATTGACATTTTCACAAATAATCAATCATTCCATTAGTTTTTAATAAATATTTTCATGATTGTAGAGCACAGAAGAAAATGGAAATAATTTTTCTCCCATGTGTAAAATAAAACTTGTAGCTTTTTAATCAGTTGATTTGTTTCAAAGAATATCTGAAATAAAAAATTATTGTATTAATTAAAATAATAATTTGATAAAAAAAATAAATATTCACTTTACATGTAAAAAATTAGTAGGTTAGAACTGTCAAATTTTGTCATCACACAATTGCAATTCAACCTCAAATCCGATTTAGAAAGTTTTATAATCATTTTGAAGCTTGTTTAATATAGAATAAATATAAATAATCAGTTTAAGTTAAAATGATTTGCATAATATGAATATATTAAGATTAAATATTCACATGGCTTTGTCTTATAATAATTTGGAGGCAATCTGAGACGTAGATAAAAAGACATCACAGAGATGCTCATATAAGTAAAGACAAAGAGAATAAAAAGGGAGGCAAAGAGATAATTTTTTTTTACTTTCTCTTACCTCTATATATGTTAATATATATTATGGACCCTGTCAGGCGCCTAAAAATTAAAATTTGAGTTAAGCACGGAATATTGTTTCAAATGCTATAATTAATAGTATTTTTTATGAAATATGTCCTAAAAAAATTTATATTTAAGGCTCAAACAGACAGAACGCGAAATTCGCGTCGCTTGGCGTTTTTTCAACGCCGCGAAAGGGCGCGAAATGTTGTATAAGGCAAGACTGTATCATCCCCGTCACACAGGGGGCGAACTTACGCGGCGTAAACGCTCTCTTTCGCGCGACAGCTTTTTTCGAGTTGTACAAATTTACAACTCCTTCGCGCGAACAGGCGAATCATCAAGATGAGTAATGAAATAAAAAAACTTATAGAGTTAAAAACACTTGTTTTTTCGCCTCTAACTAAATAAAAGTAAATAATAAAATATGTTTTTTCTTGGCAGCCAATCTATGATTAGTAAAAAGTCCGAATCGAGGTAATTGAATAGTATTATCTTATTCTAATTTACAAGCCTCGAAAAATATTTAATCAAAGTTATCATTAATAAAATAAGATTTAAATAAAATCTAATTTTGCAATGATATTCTATTTCTTTCGTAATATAATACTTTATTTATAAAATATTTATAAATTCATTAAATAAAGGTTGTTGAAACATATACACAATACCGGATCGTACGCCCAGATTATGCTTCCTGTGTGGCTTAGCAAAAACGCCTTACGCCGCGAAAAGCGCGCGTAGCCTGAGCGTCGCGGATTTCGCGTTCTGTCTGTTTGAGCCTTTAATGTTACTTGCACAATTGACAAAAAAAAAAAAAAAAAAAAAAAAAAAAAAAATGATATATAATCTAATCAAAACAATGTAAATCAGAAAAACTTTAATGTTAATTTTCTCAAATCTCACAATCAGTACCTGGCTCTTGACACACTAATGCGTAACAAGGTCCATAGCCCCTCGGGGCTTGGTGTAGGGGTTAGAGTGCTAACCTCGTATACCGAACGTCGCGGGTTCGGACCCCAGGCAGTCCGATAATTTTATTTAAGGCATTTGGATACCAAATGGCTTAAATAAAGAATGCCTGGACCCCAAATAATAATATATATTCATAACGGTTATCGTCAAAAAAGTCTTATATGGCCTGAGTTGCCGAAAAGACTGTGTGAATGTGTGGGTGCATGTGAGTGTGAATGAGAAAAAAGTGTAAATGTTTTTTTTGTAAAAAAAAAAAGGTCCATATAGAGAGAAAGTATTGGATTCATGTCAAAAATTCGATGTCGAAATTTTGATGGATATACACGTTTTGAGGTCCCCTGAATATAAAAAAAGTGATTTTCTCAACATGGTCTGTCTGTCTGTGTTCAATTTTAAGCATAAAGGAATTGAGCACCTCTTTCGTCGCCTTATCCCGTGTTGCCGGGTTCGGCGGAGGGGGTTTTTGCTACCGGAAGGAATACAACAGGCCGGCTCGTCGCACGGTCTGACGCCCTGTTGAAAATATAGAAGGCAAGAGACTGATCAGCAAAAAGAGAGTATACTTCTTCAGTATACCGCCAGTCCCAGCTAGGGCAGTTCGTGGTCGCCTTCCACGTACCCACAAGATATAAATTTGAGCAAACATAAAGAATTGAGCTGCATGAAATTTTATAATCAGTTGTAAGTTATCTCTTGATATGTGATGACAAATTCCACCAAAGAGTAACAGCAATTTCAATGGTGTACTTTAAGATTTTTTTCGATTTTCAAAATAGGCTCTAACGATTTCGATTAAAATTCAAAAATTAATTATTTTTTAGATGCTCTTGTATATTTTGCATCTCAATCTGCAAAAAGTTTTTTCAAGCAAAGTAAACCTCTGGCTGTACGGCTTCTATGTATATTTTCAGTTTGCTCTCAAAAATTGTTTGAAGACCACTTTACTCTTGTATTTCTTCTTGTTAGAGAAATGGATTTGGTATGGTACAAAATATAAACATTTTTCCATGTTTATAAAATTTTCCATCTTGAATTTTAATGTTGGCGAAAACTAAATATATGTCAATTGATAAAAAAATCTGTGACAAGCACAGAACACAACTTTCTCTTGCCAAATGTACAGTGAGTGGACAGGGAGCGTAACTAGCCTTTGAGGGCGGAGGGGGCAAAGCTCAACCAGAGCGCCGTTTTTTAAGCTGGGTATAGTTTGGAAAGAAAAACTTAATTTTTGGACAATATATAGAAAGAATATGACAAAATCAACGTCCCTGGGCTAAGGGTCTAAAATGCCCTAGGGCGCCTATGCGGTATCGAGGGGCGCCAAAGTCTTGATGTGCCTGGGGGAGGGGCGAGCGCGCCCCTTCGCCCCACCTAGTTACGGCTACTGTGAGTGACAATATTGTCCCACCCATGCGTTTTCTACTTGTGATTATTTCATTGTTTTTAAAAAATATATATTTTTTAATGGAAACTTTCATGGTTTAAATCTAGAAAATTTCCAATGAATATTTTCATTTTCTTTTATTAAAACAATGAAATAATCACAAGCAGAAAACTCATGGG